>CATLJY010000614.1:0-39823 GCA_949987705.1 Thereva unica
TTCATATATTTATTCTCACTTCAATTATACTCGATGTCCCGATGTCAAAGTCGCGACAGTAATGGTTGGGAGTAGGTGGACTGAAAAACTATCTCTGGTAGGTTGTGACAGCTCCTTCCTTCCCCGACTAGAGCTGCTGTTCGACATTGCACTCTATATGAAGAAAATAGATTGTCGACACAGTATAAAGGGCGTTTCCTGAGACTCTAGTCTTTCACATAAAAAAAAAGAAAAAAAAACTCATAGTCACTTCAATTATATTTATTTTCTCTTCAATTGTATTTATTTTCACTTCCCAGCGGGAAAACTAGCGAGGGGTTACTCAGGTATCCCAAGAATTCATTAATGATTTGTGTAACCGCTTAAATGGTAATTGAAAAATTCTACTGCAAATTTAGTAAAATGGAGGTCTTTACATTGTAATGGCTAGGTAAGCGACTAGGTAATGACTTGTGAAATACTTTCGTTGGAAATGTGATGTGCTTTTATTATTCTTTGTCTTATCGAAGCCTCTCTTCCTGAGTTTATTCCGTCCTCAAAATTCGTTCGGTGTGGATCGTGGCCAAGTGCAGTCAAAAAGATATCTTGCTAGTAAAATTCTCACCAAATGTAGCAAAAATGCAATGGTAATTTTTGATAGTAATGTTTTTAATGCTAAAAAGGGGAGCCAGAAATTTATTCTGCGCGCCTTACATGGTAATCTATGTATTCACTTAATACACTTCACCTCTGAAATAAGTCCTCGTCTGTAATGCCTACAGTAAGTACTTACCGCCCTAGGATATCCCTATGTAAAAGTAAGCTATTATTTCATCGCCAAGGTAACGGGTCCATCTCATTACCACCTCGCTTACCTAGCCATTACATTTCTCGCTGGGTTGAATTATATTTATTGTTACTTCAATTTATTGTTATTCACTCACTGATATAAAAAGTAAAGAGATGTAGCAAACTTTTATAAAAAGCACATGAATTTCATTTCCTATGCTTTTTATAACAGTTTTCTAGACTTTTTATAACAGTTAAAATCCAGCCAAGAAAATTTTGAGTATATTCCTCTCACTCTTACTTATGGGAAAATCTCCTTTCAGTTTTCAGCGTTGCCAAGGCAGCATTTTCAGCCTACGATAAAGCCAGTGTCATAAGGATGTTACCTTCTTCTTCCCTCAGCACTGGGTCCTTTTGCACCCATAACACCAAAATCTGCCTCAGAGTTCTAATTTGGTAGCAGATCATTGTAAAGGAAGTTGATGCGAGCAATCTGGTGCGCAAAGGGAATTTGGGGGGCTGTGGTTGTTTTAGGTCGCAGTCGTGTGCTAGATACGCGTAGATTGAGTTTTTTCCTTTCAAAGTCGTCTGCGCTTGAACAAAATTAAATTTTGGTGGATAGTAGAAGAAATGTACTTTTCTATTTCAACTTACCGAAAAAAGGTGACTCCAGCTTTCCCTCCAACTACCGCCCAATAGCAATTACTTCTATTCTCTCCAAAACCATGGAGACGATAATTAACAAAAAGCTTATGGGATATCTAGAATCCAACCAACTTATCAACGACAAACAATACGGCTTCCGTCAAAAAAGGTCCACTGGTGATCTTTTAGTTTGCCTTACAGAACACCTCAGCCGAAGTTTGCATGGATTTGGCGAATCTAGTTTGGTTGCTTTGGATATCTCCAATGCTTTTGATAGAGTATGGCACTCAGCCTTGTTAGCTAAACTCCAAGCTATTGGAATTGACTCGCTTCTGTATAAGTGGGTTGAGAGTTTCCTTTCCGGCCGTTCAATTAAGGTATTATTGGATGGCGTCAAATCTGAATCCACCCCAACTCTGCTGGGGTCCCCCAGGGGTCAATTTTATCACCGGCCCTTTTTCTCATCTTTATAAATGACCTACTTTCAATCCCCTCCAACCCACTTCTCAGCTTCGCTGACGACGGTACTCTACGTTACTCGTACAGCTTCGATACAAGACAGAGACGTGCCAGATCCTGTCTTGGTGATCGTGAATTAATGTCCAAATCTATTAAAAATGACATCAAACTAATTCTAGATTGGGGAGAGAAGAATCGTGTCGAATTCAACCCCACCAAAACCAAGTACTGTCTTATCTCAAAAAAGAAGTTCACCATCCTTGACAGTGGATGACGTTGAACTAAAAACCGACCCATCCCTACACATCTTAGGCGTGACATTAGCCAAAGACATGCGTTGGAATGATCACATATTCCAAATCGCCAAACAAGCATCCCAGTGCTTGGGATTTCTTAAGAGGTGCAAGTTCCTCCTCCAGCCATCGGCCCGTGCTGTTATATATAAATCCTACATTCGGCCTCTTCTCGAATATAACTCCCCGTTTCGGGCGGGGCTGCAATAACCACTTTAGAGCATGGTTAGATAAGGTCCAAAAAAAGGCCCTTAAATTAATTGATGACGATACCGCTTGCTCCACCATCGACCCCCTCAACCACCGTATGAATGTATCAGCACTGACAAAATTGTATCGCTACTATCATAGTGACTGTTCCTCCGAGTTAAACGCTCTCCTGCCTCCACGGCAATCTTATAACCGCAACACCAGATTAGCCCACTCGTCTCATTCCTTTCACCTGCAAATACCCCTTTCACGCACTCAACAAGATATGAATTCGTTTGTTAATAGAACAACTCGACTGTGGAATAATCTCTCGCAGTCAGTATTTCCGAGCTCCTACAACTTCCAAGAGTTCAAACGCAGGGTTCATCACCACCTTCTTCAATACCCCCCCGTTCCTTTTAACCCTTAACCTATACCCCCCACCCCTCCCCCGTACTAAGCTTACTGCTAGACATTGCACCATGACGTGACAAATGACATGACGGACTGGTAGTACAAAGGGTGACTCCTGAGCTTAGCACTGTCACATAAAAAAAAAAAAAAAAACTTAAAGGTCGATTCCATTGAGCAGTTTTAAAAGCTACTAGATGGCGATTTCCAGGGTCATTATCCCAGGGTCATCATCATTTGTTTGTTTGTTCCGATTCTATTCAAAATCGGCTTTGGGGGGTTTTTAGGCTTACAAATGACGTTTCTGTGGTAAAAATTAGAAAATTTAAAATGGCACTGGCAATATGGTATGCATAACTAATACGCGTTTCACCATTTAGAACCAGTTAAGCCTATTGAGTTTGAAAAAGAACTTATCCATGAACGAAAACCAGTTCCAGTTGGCTCAACGAGATATGAATGCTGATCAAAGCGACATATTTATGATGGTAACCAAATCAATTCAAACTCAGATATCTGGTGGTGACGAAAGATTGAGAATATTATTAGGAGCCAAAGTTATGTTACGTGTTAACGTTGACGTCTCGAACGGCGCTATCGGCTACATCACAAAGATTTTATGGCCTCAGTTTCGTCGAATGCAAATGTAAGAAACGGACATATCTGTTCAAATTTATTTTGAAAGGGACGGCGTACACCTTGTCCATCCTAAAGCCATACAATTTCCAGCAAAGTTTAATTATGGAACGGCCGAGAGGATGTTGCCAATAATATTGTCATGGGCCTTCACTGTCCGTCAAATTCAGGGTAGTATTGTTGACCATGCTTTAGTGAATAACTTTTTGAGGAAGGTCAAGCGTATGTAGCATTATGTAGCATTAAGTCGCGTAGGGGCATTGGAAGGGATGTGTGCTGAGGAGCTTGTCAGAAATTAACAGGTAAGAAACCGTGCAATAAAGATGGAATGAAAGAGTTGAAAAGGATGAGGAGTTTGCATAATAATACGAGCCAAAGATCAAACTAAAATCTAGAAAATAAAAAAATATGTAAAAATCTTTTAAATTAAATAGCTTTATTTGAAATCATAAGCTGTACCAAAATCTAGAAAATAGTTAGAACACAAGTATAAACTTATTGAGATTCTGACGTCTGGTAAGAAATCGTGCAATAGTAACCGTTTGTCGTATTCCAAGGAACACTTTGTGTCGCTGCGGCAACGGATTAAGTAATATTCTGGGACTTTTATCAGACTAAAATAAAAACATGGGGCGCATAAAAACCAGTATAACCACTGTATGATTAAATAAGAACGGCTTGTCTAGGAAAATGTGTTTCCAAGCCCACCAAAAATATATTTCAAATGCGTATGGTAAATGCATTTAAATTATTGATTTGCATTGTGTACTGACTTTTGGCTATGCTTAAATGCAACCCCCTATATACGCGAATTTTACGTAACACGAGTTTTCGCGGAACATATCCCTCGCATAAAGCGGAGTAGTACTGTACTTAGATATATTAGAATTTTAAATGTGAAGTAACGAAATTTAAGTCCCTCCCACCCCTTGTCACACAATGTCACACTTCGTCGCCCCTTTCACTCCGCCTTAACGTGTGACGTAATTTATGGATGGCCCCTAGCAGATTGTAAACAATCTGCCGAGAAAGTTGAAAGCCGGGCTACTTGCTACTCTCTGCCGTGTGGGTTTATTAGCTAGTAAACCTGCGGTGTGTCATCATAGTTGCTAGAGAACTAGCTGCGAGTATCTCGAAAGCTGCTAGACGTGGGTTAAACCTGTAAGCCAGTTGGCTACTGAGCGAGTGGAAATTTTTGTGTGTCCCCGACACTTTCGCACAAGCTAACTAGCTAACAGAAGTGGGTCGAGAGCTTCCTTTCCGAACGTTCAATCAAAGTAGTATTGAAAGGCTTTAAATCCGAATCTCACCCCATGACTATACAGGCTAAGGAAGGCTATGACAGGAGGAATTAGGAATGTAAAGAGGAAAGAAGAAAAAAGGAAAGTTATGTAGGTGGGGAAAAAGTGAAAGCCGAAAGGCCGTGGTGCTGCCGGGATTCGAACCTGGGACCTCTGGGATGGTAGCCAGGGAGCCTTTTTTTTCTTTTAGCCTTTTATTTCTCTTATTAACTATCTGAATATAAATTTAACTAAATGCTTAAAGTTAATTATTCTGACCTAATTCTAGTCTATCTAACTTACTGGCCCTCAGCAGGCACTCTAAATTAATCTGTATCTTATATTAACTTATGCCTTTCGGCTAAAACTTATTTATTTTTGATTATATATTATTTAAAAAAAAGTCATTATAATTGCATAATCTAAGGAAAAATTGAAAAAAAAACTTAGACACTATGTTTATATTATATAAAAATCTTAAATCGACTTAATAATTAACTTGCTTCTAAAACTATCTGGGCGGGGGGCAGCGAAGACGATACAATCGTGTCAGGTGATCCCCGTCCAGGCGACGAGCTTCCACAGGCTCGATTGATGCTAGAGCTCAAGCTCGTGAAAGCTCGCACCCCTTACCTACAAGCTAAGCTAAGCTAAGCCAGGGGGCCTACTCCCTAGACTACCGAGGCCGCTTATACCTATAACGTTCATTTAAATCATACCTGTAACGTTCATTTAAATCATATTTTGCGAGACGGCATTCCATATCTTTATCCGATGTAGTGCCAGCAATATACTTGGACAGGGTATCGGCTAGCAGTTGTGAAGTTCGGGCTATGTAGAAAGTTCCAAAAGGCAACTGAAAATTGTTTAAGAGATTTTTCTTGGTGTAGAGAGAGTTGTTGTTAGGATAATTACGATTGGCCACCGCTATGAGACTCTCACCCCAACCTACACGTAGGTAAAACATATATTTAATGTTTTTCCCCAATACCGCTGATAACTGGTGACCGACTCGTTATACAAATATGTTATATACTTCTTTCTACCTTTTTTCCCGAGCAAATATCCTGGTGCCATATGATGCCACCGGGTTAGAAGTCAATACCTGAGCAAACTATACCATAATTTTTTCAAAAGTATAAATGCCCACATATTAGCAACAGTACAAAAATCAATTTTCAGTGGAAAAGAGTTCCCTTAAATTTCGTTCCTCTTCTATGTAGATAGACACAACTACACAAGTAGACTGACTACACAAGTAAACATTAATAACAGGTGCTTACAATAATTGTTAAAATTATTAGTTGTCACCCATTAATGTCGTGCAAAATAATGAATACGAACTCATTTATATTTCCCGAAAGACAGCAATTTAAGCAAGTCTATAATGTGTCCTTATATTGAGAAAAAGGGACAGGAATTTGTTATAAATTATTTAGCTTTAATAATACAGGATTAAGGATATTATCTCCTTCGTTTCTTGGCAACATTATGAGGAATAAGTGAAAGGTTTTTGGTAACAAATCGCCTGTAGGAAAAGCTCATCAGTGTAAATAATTTCAACAACATATTTCGGCTATCTCCGGGGGCTCTAGTATCACATCTAGTGCCAAATGGTTTGAAGGTATTTAATTTCCTTGTACTCGGCAACAGGATCCAATATCAACGAGGAAAATTTTAGTTGGAAGAGAGACAAAAACACCCAAAGTGGAAATCAATTGCGAGTTATGACTGCCCATTAATAATTTTCTAAGTTATACGGACAATTTAACACCAGATCATCTTACGAGTATTCAAGTAGAAACATCTACAAATCCAAGCAGTGACATAATCGGACGTCAGACGCGTCATTTCTCACAGCACACAATTCTTAGCACAAGTCCTTCGGAGCCCTTCATTTTTCGAAACATCAACCTCTGACTTTGATGCGAATAAATCGCTTCTGGAAATTGCTATGATTTTCAGGGTCGAGGAATTTTTCTAAAAACATTGCGAGGAGGCGCGACGGAATGGGAGTTCGTGGAGGCGGTAGGCCTTTGCGATACCTTCCTTCTCTGGAGGAACCTTTTCCTTAATGCCGCATTTGATTCATTGCACGCAAGCAAATACAAACCTTTTGCGAGCGCAGGTGATAAGGTGATTTATTCGGTGTAATTTAGCAAATTTTGAAATATAACCACGTTTAACAGATGTCAGTGGATGAAGAATGAAAGGTCGTCTATGTTCACCAAACATCAACATCGTAACGAACCTTCCTGTAATAATGCTAAATGGGAAATGAGTCATTTAATAATAATTACTTTAAAGTCCGACCAGACCCGTTCTACCTGTAAGCACCGTCGATTCATTATTTGATTAAATAATTGAGAAATTTTCTCGTTCCATAATACCATTTCCATTTCAAGGGGGTGCCAAATAAGGTTTCAAGTAGGCGATAAGGAATTGATTGTTTATTTACCTGGGGACATTTTTCTTATTTGGATGGCAAACACCACAATTACTTGCTGTTTGTTGTTTGTTATCGTACTTATTTAAAAATTTACGGAATATTTTTTTAATTTCTCCAATTTATTTGAGAAATTTTAAATTAACGTCTCATAAATTAATCATAAAAATTTGATTTCAAACATTTTTATGATTTTGGTGATATTTCACAACGTTCGAGAATGCCTTAAAAATGGGCAGCATATCCTATGTATGGCTACGTTCAGACGACGACTCTATTCGATTCGAGTTTTCCACGTATACGGTTTTTTCGAATACGAGACGGTTTTTCACACGGGACTATCCGATTCGACTTTTCAAGTAAATGAGGTTTTACCCACGGTAGCCTAGTCATCATTATCCCACAAATTAGGCCTTTCTTTAATTAACGAAATAAATAATTCGATTGATATCGGAAATCATCTTCCATCTTGAAAAGATTTAATTAGAAATAATTAACAATCGACGCACAAGTTCGAAGTACAAACTGGTTCGAGATTCGGGAAAATTTGGTTCATGTGAACGACGCAATATAAATCTAAACGCCACTTGATCACTTATTCGATAAAATACATTCGAGATTATCGAATCTTAGTAAATTTCATCAATATTGATGAAAAATTAGCGTAGGACCACACTTTTGAAGTGTTAACTTCTATGGCTAGTCTTTATTTCCAAATCAATCTTAATACAGGAGTATAAGGATCAATATAATTTTATTTATGAATATTCTGTTGAAGTTTATTTAATTGTTTCTTATATGCACTCACTCCAAAACGTGTTGCAATGTTTTGGAAATTAAACTATTTTTCCTAAACTTATCACACAAAGATCGGACGATGGATGACTGGAACTGGGTAGTTTTTAGTAAAAATAGTAGATAATATATAGTTAATAAATACATAGTTCATAGGAAATATGTAGTACCTACATAGTACACAGTACATATCGTCGGGTTGATGCAATAGTCACGAAACAGAAATTTTTGCTATTTTAAACCTTGTGCAAAAATGCAAAAAACTCATATTATATTCAGCCAAAGTCACGGATCTAAATTTTTATGGGAATCTACCGGATTCAATTTGAATTTATATAATGTGCAGTACATTGTATATAGTACGTAATAGATAATATATAATACATAGAAAATATTATAACATGCTACCCCAGATATGTAAGTAAAATTCAGATGCCTAGTCGAATAGGCGAAACGCCGAAACGTATTCCATGTTGCCGAAAGCGATTAAATCCAAGCGAAATATTTAAATGAGGAGTTTTTATGCAAATAGTGAACAAATCCAGTTTGAATATTTTTACACAAACTGCGTTTTTCTCTGCGGATTTCTTATGTTTTGGGTGAAAATGCAATTTTAGAAGCCTTATTAATATATGATTGAATTCGATTTTTAATCAAACAATTCTAATAATAACACTGTTCAACAGAATCGATTTTCAAATTCCACCTAAGAATCCCTTTATAGCAAATATAAAGGGCAATTAAGAGGAGTTACATATAATCCAAAATTTTAAATGATTCCATGATAAAAATTAAAAAGTTATTAACAAATTATTTTGTTATTGTTTTTTGGTTTTTGTTTACTTATTAATTAACTTAGTTCCTCCAAACAAACTTTAAACTTTAATAACTTTTTAATTCCATCGCCGATTTGCATGAAACTTGGCAAAATATCATATTCTAATATCATGAATCCATTCCTCTTGGTCTCGAATTTGGGTGAAATTCGCTGTTGAACAGTGTAATGTTCTAATAATCACATTTAAGTACCCCAAAATATGCTTACCTCATTTCGAGGCATAATTGGATTTGTTCACTTTTGCGTGAAAGCTCCTCAAATATTGCAACCATGTAGCTGGCTACAGCATGGCAGCTTTTAGTCGAGGTCCAGCAACAGACAACAGCGATGGTCTGCGATAATATGACATGAATTTTGAGAGCGGCGTCTGCATTGCGAGAATATGAAATGAGTGCTGAGAGCAGCTTCTGCATTGCAACATTGAAACCCAATCCCTCCCACCAAGCTCGGGTTATTTTGCCTCGCACACATAGAATTATACGGTGTTGTTTGCAGGTGGAGCTCAACCAAAAGCTTTCATGCTCTAGCTACATAGCCCCAAGTGCCTAGAAACAGGTGTGCAACAAAAGTGCGCGTGTCGCGAATTCCTTGTTTTACCCCCCGCGAAAAAGTGCCAATCGTACCTAAAGATGTTAACACTTCAAAAATGAAAAAAGGACAAAGATGATACAAGAAAGGCTCGATAATTTATCGATATTATACATAGAGTCCGATATGTTAAAAACTTTAGCCGTTAATACTATCTTGCGTGAATTCAATGCCCGGAAAAGCCGCAAGGCGCATTTCAATAAATAAATAAATTAAATTATAGATACGTCATATGCAAAATACTGTCGTATGGCAGGACTCATCTCTAACGAACACTCTGTGTTAACGCGCCTTTTCTCGCAGTTTGAAATTTTATTTTAAATACTGACCCGTATAGTGCGTAAAGTTTGAAAGCATTGTATGCACATTTTTAATAAAAATTAAGAAAAATTCATTCAAGGTTAGTTTTATTATTATTGGTAGGAAAAACTTACTTAATTTTTGGTAAATATCAAATATGATGTAAATTCATAAAAATCGTACCTACTGTTTTGCTAATTCGTTTCTGCATTACCTACAGATACCATAATTATTCAATAAATACCATAATTTATCCCAAATGACACCATAATCGCAGACTCAAAAGCTGGCAACAGTGGCATCAAGTAGTCTTAATCCGTCACTGCCGAGAGCTAATTCTCTATGGCAGGCTGTGAATTTTATCATTGCTCTTAGTTGGCTCTTTTTTTCACATGTTGGATGGAACCACTGACATATAGAATGGACTGCTTATGAGAAATTTTTCATGGCACCAATTTGTTCCATAGGCTACAAACCTTTTTTCACTCCATGTAAACACCGGAATCACTTTGGAAATTTACATTTTTTTAAATACGTACGTAAAACATTAAAACAACACAAATATTTTGTTTAAAAAAAATTAATAAACACTATTTTCACTTTTTCACCTTTTAAAATGCCTTTTTTTCATTAATTTGCAAATTTTATGTGTATCTGATTTAAGTTCTTAACGCCTGTCTTAGCAACTGACATTCTGTCCGGGGGCTTATGGGGAAAAGAGCAAAAGATATAAACATCACTATACCCGTCTATTTTTTTCTAATTGATTTAACGCAAAAGATATAAACATCACTATACCCGTCTATTTTTTTCTAATTGATTTTATTTCTGAGTGCTTCTGTCAGTTTGGGGGCTTATGGATGAGCGAGCGACTATACCTTTTTGGTGCCATCGGTTTGTATGGGAATAATTGCTGATGAGCAGTCCATTTCTATATGTCAGTGGATGGAACCTTCTAGTGCGAAATATTTTGTTAAATCTTGTTGAATCTCACGGGCCGCACAATTTCCCGCGAAGGGCCGCATGGCCGGGAATTGGCCAGCCCTGATCAAAACTATGGGATAATTTCCACCGATCAAACTCCTACAAAATTCAAAAGTTCAAACACCGCATAGTCGTTTCCTGCTACAACATGCTCCAGCCTTCTAAGTTCATTGCATAATGTCATGTCCCCGACGAAGTGCCTGCGAGTGAAAACGATGGTTCCTAAGCTTAATATCAGCACATAAAAAAGATTAAAAATCTTTGCGCATTTTCAAATTAAAAATACTTTTACACATATCAAATCAACATAGGTAGAACTCGAGGTGCCGCACCATCCAATGAAAGGTGCAGAATAACAAAAACAAAAGGAGCATGTATGTGTATGGAGACGGAAGACTAATCTATATCCCGAAAATAATATTACAAAGAATCCGAGTCCAAAAAAGGAGGAGAAAGAAACGAATCAATCGAAAAGAAATCCTTTCACGGTAATTGCATTTTTAACGTCACGAGAGTTTCATTTCACTTAGGCAATGTATGATTTGACGATGGCAAGCAGATCCATTGGATACCCTCGGAAAGTCCTCAATAAATAAAGAATATTAGGAAGAGTTTGATTGATGAATTCTCGTGAAGGAAAGAAAATATTCTGCCAAAAGGAAAATAAATAAGGAGACAGGTGATCAGTCAATTTTTTCTCCGGTAGCAAAGTTATGACCGGCTAAAAAGGTTCAATAATTTGAAAGATTAATTTTAAGGAAATTCCAGCACCGATGATTGATTAGCATAATTTCTTTGAATTATTATTGAGGGGATTTCTGTTATTTCTCTGTCAGAAATAATTTTTTTTCATGCTTTTGTAGTGATGGGGCCTTCTGCTTGTTACACAAATCGAACGAAATTAGGGAGTGATTATGACAAGTTGTACACTAATTTTTCTTTAACACAAATTGAATGAAGTGTTGTGGAGTAAAAAGTAAATTTGATTATATTTAATTTGGTTCAGATTTGAAAAAAGTGGCAATAGAAAAATATGGAACTGAGTGAAACCCACATGGTAAATACTGCGGTCAAGTTAGGCCTATTGTGTACGTACCCCAATAGCGGAACAGATTATCAGCCTTCCAGACAAATGAAACACAAAGAATATGTGAGGAGTGTCTGATCAAAAGGTCGTATTTCCATTTTCAACTTTTTTCTTTTTTAATTTTTTTCGAAAATGAGGCATAAAACTACATCGGATGAGCCTAAAAACTTGTTCAAATATGGCGTCCAAAAATTAGGATCCCAATCAAAACGCCGTATTTCTGAATCTTGTGAAGGAAACAGCAATGCGCCATTGTTATGGACGCCATAATTGATCTACCGCCTTATTGGATCTATTGAGTATGCTATATTATATTGTCATCGGAACTGAATCTGTGTACAAAATTTCAGTATTGTCGGATAATGGAGTTTTATTAGCCAAAGAAAAGCCCAATTATAATGAGACAAATTCCTTTTGTTTCTTGCTGTTTGCTAAGAAGACGGGATGCGAATTATACTAGACAGATCAGTTTTTACAAGTTTTGGATCACCGACGTGGACACAAACCAATCTGTTTTTAACTTGCCAGTAGGAAGTTATTGTAATCGGTCCGAAAATCGAAAACGAAATTTTCAACGTATTTTCATTTTTCAAGGTCCCAAGAGCATTTTAAGCAAACATTTGAGAGGAAGTATGTGTGTGTGTGTACGTATGTGGTCATTTTTTTTGCACGATATCGCACGAACCAAAAAAATAACGACTTCGTTGAAGTGTCGTTCGAAGCGTATTAACGGAAATATGATCTGAAAAAAATTTCATATAATTTGGTTGAGCCGTTTTGACGTGACAACGTCTTATAAATTGATGAGTATAGGAAGTCATTAGCGCAAAATGTCCCGTCCCGTTCCCGTCGCTAAGTAGTGGTGGGCATGACTTCCTATACTCATCGACGCTAACGTTCGGGACAAACAAATTCTCTAGAAAAATCTTTTAGATTAACCACTATTATAGTTATTTGAACTAGCTTCTCTCAGGATTACTTTGTCACCATTTACGTGACTTTCACCAGTCAATTTCCCCCTAGTGCTAAACGTATTACTATTTTGTAAGTAAACAGTTTATTCCATCTACATTCGTCACACTGGGAAGTTGATCGTGTGGACCGAAGGGGTCAAACTCACATCCCAACTGTATGGGATGAGACGCAAGCTTCTTGTGGATCTCTGGAAATTGGATCAGCGTTGCTGAGATACTTAACCAAATTAACAATTCCTGAAAATGTCACATCACTGTTAGTTTATTGGTTAGCTAATAACAATAACACAATTGAAAAAATCACTATAAATTTCCTTGTGCGTGGCCATAGTTTCTTGCCCGCAGACCGTGTTTTTGGAAAGATAGAAAAAGAGATTAGGAAAATTCCAATTATTATTGTACACACAGGATAAAGTACATAGGCACCATAAAGATTCGTAAAAATGTACACGACATTGGTTTTGATTGGACACTCAAAATATAAAATAGTTGAAGCTAAATAACAAAAAGCAAAACAAAACAAAAATTCAAGCTGCTAAAAGAATTAAAATTAGAAAAGTTGGAGGTCTACCAAAAAAAAAGTCACAATTTTGTTTTTTTTTTCATAGTTAGAACCCTAACACGATAGAAAATGTAGTTTTAGATAAAAGTTATACTAGGGGTGGATAGGTGGACATAAAAATCTTCCTAAACGGAATTTTGCTTTTGACAAAACCCCAAAAAACTTCACTGACAAGTATATATTTCTAAAAAGTTCATTCAAAAGGCCTTATTTCTTGAAGTGACTAACCAAAAGGTCGTATTTCTTATATTTCCGATCAAAAAGCCATATTTCTAAACAAATAATTAAAAAAACGAGTGTGCGTAGGACCACACTTTAGTAGTGTTAACTTCTATGGCTAGTCTAAATTTCCAAATCAATCTTAATACAGGACGATAAGGATTAACATATTTTATTTATGAATATTCTGTTAAAGTTTATTTAATTGTTACTTATGTGCACTCACTCCAAAATGTGTTGCAATGTTTTGGAAATTAAACTATCACACAAAGATCGGACTATGGATGACTGGGATAATGTAGTTTTTAGTAAAAATAGTAGATAATATATAGTAATAAATATATAGTACATAGTTCATAGGAAATATGTAGTACATAGTACACAGTACTTATCGTCGGGTTGATGCAATAGTCACGAAAAAGAAATTTTTTGCTAATTTTAAACATTGTGCAAATATGCAAAAAAGTCATATTATATTCAGCCAAAGTCACGGATCTAAATTGTTATGGGAGTCTACTGGATTCAATTTGAATTTTTTCAGAACATAGTACATAATATGCAGTACATTGTATATAGTACGTGATAGATAATATATAATACATAGAAAATAATATAACATACCAGTATGGAATGGAAGTACTGGAAAAACTTCTTTTACAGAAGCAGTTCAGTACTTCCACCCAGTACAAAAAAGGCATTACATTAACACGGCGATGGCCTAGGCTGGGAAGTACTTCTTTTTCCCTTCCATAGAATGTGTTTTGGAAGTACTTATATACTACATTTATTATTAAACTCATAATACAAAGTTATTATACTGTAAATTTTTGTAATGTAATTTAGTTGGGGTAGGCGTGAAGGGGTGGGGTAGCTTGAAGTAAAATTAATCGATTTATATTTATATCATAAACATAAATTCAAAGATATGTTTATACATTAAAGATCAAAACCTTAATGGCTGAGATAACTGAGATGATTAACAAAGAAAACGACCAGCTAAGAAGTTTTTCAACACGCTTTTTGCGCGAAATCAAACGCTTGGTCACCAAACCCATTCTTCTCTGCATTACTTATAAGTCATTACAGAAAACACTAAATAAAGAAGTACTTCCAAATCGACTTTCCACAGTAAATACTTGCGATTTTCCCTACTGGGATTCTACCCCAGATATGTAAGTAAAATACAGACGCCCAGTCGAATAGGCGAAACGCCGAAACGTATTCCATGTTGCCGAAAGCGATTAATCCAAGAAAATATTTAAATATTGCAGCCATTTAGCTGGCTAGAGCAAAGCAACTTTTAGTCGAGGTCCAGCAACAGACAGCAGCGATGATGGTGACGCGCATTTTTGGTTCGCACTCGTTTCTGGGCACTTGTGCCTATGCAACTGGCTAGAGCATAGCAATTTTTGGTTTAGCTCCACCTAGAAGCAGCGTATAATTCTATGTGTGCGAGGCAAAATAGCCCGCGCTTGGTGGAAGGGATTGGGTTTCAATGTTGCAATGCAGACGCCGCTCTCAAAATTCATGTCATTTTCTCGCACGCTATCTGTGTTGTTTGTTGCTGGACCTAGACTAAAAGTGCCCCAGACCAGATATGTAAAGCCCACCCCCGGTCAAATTTGGTGGATTTTCATCAAACCCATAAGCCCAACGTATTTTGATCGGCCGACCGGCTCACTATCGATAGTTTTGGTTGTACATCCTCCCTTCGATGTACATCCAATTTGACCGTGTATGGGGGCCTTAAGTAAAACTTGGTCGAGCTCCAGCAAGACCCTCTTTATTACAGGCCATGAAGTTCTCTCTTGAACTAATTCAACCATAGCTGAAGTCGGTCCACAAAATCTGACATTTGGTTAGAATAAACATGGCGCGGAATAGGCTCGGGATTGTTTTCGTTATATTTTTGTGGTAAAAAGTGGAAAATCATTGTAAGTTATTACTTTAAACTAAACATGGATTATCAGTGGTTAGTTCTTTAGTGATTTAATAAGAAAAAATTAAAAAAAAATAGTGATTTAGTGAGTTTTAAGTGTGTTAATTGTTGAGGTGATCAATTTCTTTTACTTTCGCGGTGTTTTTTTCGTCTTTATTAAGGAAAAATATGCTGATTATTTAATTAAAAGTGATTTTAAAGTCATTAAATAATTTATTATGGAATTATTATTAAACATATAAGTGCAGAAAAGTGTGAAAGGAAAAGTGAATAAGAAGTGTTTTTCTACACCTATATTTTTAATACTAATTACATAATATATGTATTAATCACTTTAAAATCACTTGTAATCCCATAACTAAACAAAACATTAAATTTTCAACATTTTTTTCGTAAATAAACATGAAAAAACACCGTGAATGTAAAAACAGTTGTTCGCCTTAACAATTAAAACACTTAAAAGACACTTAATCACTAAATTATTTTTATTTTTTTTTAATTAAATCACTAATAAACTATTCACTGGTAAATCCAAGTGCAGTTAAAAGTGTTAAAATACAATATTTTATCACTTTTTACCACAAAAATATAACCAAAACGTTCCCGAACTTATTCCGCGCCATGTTTATTCCGCTCTCTCCGGTGAATTTTTGGACCGGGTTGACCACCATGAAAAACTCTCCTTCGGGGCCTGTAGTTGAGAGGGTCTTGGCTCCAGCAACAGACAGCAGCGATGGTGTGCGAGAGGATGAAATGAATGCTGAGAGCGGCGTCTGCATTGCGAAAATATGAAAAGAATGTGAGCGAGAATATGACGTGGATTTTGAGAGCGGCATCAAGAATATGAAATTAATGTGTGCGACAATAGGTGTGTTCGATGACTGCTCCAGCTTAAGATTGAGCAGACAAAATCAGCAATTTGCGTTCTTTGAGACCTTTCGGCAGATCTTTTCTGCCCCCATTTACCTTGCTCTGTGTTTTTTGAGCCCGCTCCTTGTTGAGAATTCTCACTTTTTCTGCTTCACCAAATTTGTAGGAGCAGGCAGAGCAGCCAAATTCTTCTTCTTATTTTTCTCAAATTGAAAGCAGGAAAAATCGGAAAATTGATTTATGAATGATTTGTTCGAAAAATACTTGGAAATATTGAAAAATACACATTAATTTTTATAAAAATAACATTTCGTTGCTATTCAATTGGTTTTATTGGTATATATTTCTTCTCCTAAAATTGACATTCGTATATAACCTCTAAAAACGTAATTCGGAGCAAAATTGAGCGGAAAAGTGTTTTTTGAGATTGTTGCTATTTTCTGATTTTTTCCGTTCTGACATCAATTAGACAGCTGCTCCCAATTAAACAGAGCTGCTCTGAACTTTTTAAGCAGTCATCGAACACACTTAATATGACATGAATTTTTGAGAGCAGCGTCTGCATTGCAGGAATACGATATGAATGCTGAGAGCAGCTTCTGCATTCTGCACGCTGCTGTTTGTAGGTGGAGCTAAACCGAAAGTTCCCATGCTCTAGCCAGCTGCATAGGCACAAGTGCCCAGAAACAGGTGTGCAACAAATGTGCGCGTTGACCCGATCCCTGCCACATGTGTCCAGAAACGGGTGTGCAACAAAGTGCGCGTGTCGCGAATTCTTTGTTTTTACCCCCAGCGGAAAAGTGCCAAACGCGCCTAAAGAAGTTAACACTGCAGCCTCATTTCCTTCGATACCCCGGTGACCAGGGACCCAGCAAAGTGAGACCTCATTTCTGGTAAGCCTTTCAAACCTTTCTTAAGGTTGAGACTAGCGCAGGTGGCAATGGCATGTGGTTCAGTCTGGAAAACAGAGGGCCATTTACCCATTCCAATCGAGACCTTGGAGTTGGGTTCTGCGACACCGGCCCCTGTTACATGTTCCATCTTTGACCCGTCGATAAACCAGTGGAAATGTTTTGGATTCCCTGGAAAATAAGTTCCCCGCACTCAGAACGATCCGGAATAATCGCCCTGAGTTTCTTTTGGAAACGCACCCACTTCACCAACCATATGGTCGGGTACGCGGAAAATGGCAATATTTGGATATTGTTAAGGATATCCATGTATCCTGTTACTGTATAGGACCAGATGAATGATGTGCCATTTCATAGCTAAGTCGTTGCAGTTTTCTGCACTTAAGGATAGATGTAACTTGTTTGCTTGGGCCAACAGACTATAGCGGCACAAGTGACCCCAGGTACATACCACATTGTACATCCTTTTGCATTACCATACCTCCCAATATGAAGGCATAAGAGCTACCTTTTGCTTTACCATACCTTCCAAAAACTGGTTTCAAAAGGAAGACGTTCCTTATACATGACACTACTTTGCAATACCATTCTTTCCAATAACCATCGATTCATATTGCTTCCAATATCTACAAAGATATACCTACTGAATTTTGATTTCGTGAATTCGTAAATTCTCTACTGGGAAGCGTACGTTAACTTTTACGCAATAAATATAAGCTATGATTATCATAGACGATATACTAATGCTTCTGAATATGTTAACCTAAGTTTTACAAACAAAACAAGCCTATTTAAAGCCGATCTCAACCAAGCACAAAAAATCAGTCTCCTTTAATATCATTTGCAGTAATTTTCCATTAAATCCCGATTTGTGCGCGTAAACTTTTCCTCTCACATAACCCCAGTGGCATAAAGTCTGGAAGCCGTCAGTTTAGTGTCCTTGAAGGCCATCTGAAATCTCAATTTTCCGATGTGAAACGATTTGGGAAATGTTCCCTGCGGAGATTCATTATGACTTTTACTGTATGCCAAGATGGTGCCATCTGGGTGAAACCAGAATTACGCAAATTATTACCCTAATTCTGTCAAGAAAGCAATTTGATCCGTTTCCACATATTGCGTGTTGTTGACTGTATCCAGATGAACAAATAAAAAAAACAAATCCAATAAATTTTCGTTATAAAATTTTGCATCAAAATGTGTGTAGGAAACAGGAGATACTTTTAGAATGCACTTATTGTCCTTATATGGAATTTTGAAAAAATAATCTCGTAAGGTTGCCACCCAACAGGTACACGGGACTAACACGTACTACACTGCTGGAAGTGTGACTACACCCTCCTTGTGGGGCAACTGGAAATAGACTCCTGGACGGGTCTCTACCAGGAGTACTGGCTAATGGTAGTTGGGCGGAGAGAAGAACACCCTTGAAAAAACCACCCAATCTAAGGTGAAACATGATATGCCGATAGGCGCATGGTCAAGAGGGTGTTTGCTGCTTGGTCTCTAATATCCGAACTTTGGATACCTGGCGTCCTCCAGTTCTAATTAGCCTTTGACGGGCTCGCTGTGTGCTCACTTACTTTCCCCAATACTCTTAAATAATGGCTTGATGCAACTCCGACAGCATCAACCTTGTGTCGATAGGGACACAAGAGATAGCAATTGCCTTATCTAGCGGAATCACTGGGCACGCAGGAGGAGCCATTGGAGAGGAGCCATTGGTTACGTAAGTTCGAAATCAATTGCCTCGACCAGTGGAGCCATCGGACACCTGGTCCTGCATATAGTCTTTAGACGCAGAATCCGTGTGCGAGTCTTCGCTCGGTCAGTGGGTGTTCGGTAATTTTCGGAGCTACAACCATTGCCCGAAGCTTGGACAAGATGGAGCCTGTCAAACCCAGGTTTGTCAAACTCTCCATCCGCCACAAAAATTGCTTTCAAGAAGCACTGGCAAAATGACTCTCCAGGGATATTGGCCTGGGAAAGCTTTAATAAAGCCCTCCAAAAAAACTGAGCTGAAGAGAGTTCGCTCAGAATGGGAAACTCCGGAATGTCCGGAAAAGATGAGGACCAAGACAGCCAAGGAAGGGCCCCACTCACCCCATCTTTATCCAGGTGGTAAGCAGTGTTACGCTTGGCCTCATCTCGACTGACATGGTCAACTGCCTCCTGACACCTGCGCATATGGTACAGTTGCAAGAGACGATAATTGATGTCGTCATCGAAAAAGCGGAGAGCGAAGTCAAGCCGTCTTCTCGAAGTTGTTCGAAGTCCGAAGCATGGTATACAGAAACAAGGCACAACTAAAAACAAATGAATTTACAGGGGAGCCATTCAAAAGTTTTTGGTTTCATAAAAGCCCTTGTCATGATCTTGGATTCCAGCGGTCATTTTTGGAAGTATTAATATGGAGTTTTAGCACATAAAAATATGCGGATTTAGCTATACTTTTTCAAAATAAACTCGAAATTGGAAATCTTTGAGTTGTGCCACTATTCTTGCAAAGCGACGATAATGAGGAAAACAGAAGAATCAGCAAACTCAAACACAAGCAATTTTTATAAAAAGGTAATCAGCAAGGTAAAGAATTTAAGCCCAGAGTTGCACGATGTTGCAAGTATAAAAATGGGGATGTACTACTATATCAAGAGGTAGCTGCAAAAACGTGCCTATCGAGTACGAGGATGAAATTTTTTCGAAATGTTTGTACTCACAGCGAACATAAGAAAAATTATGATCTGCCTGGTCGGAATTAGTGCCCAAATTTAGTGTGTCCGTTTTCCGCAAAATATTTGGCACCACAACATAACCTACCCAGTAAGAGCTTGGGATTACTCTTAAAATTTGGTACTTATGTTGGTCTGCCTGGTCAAATCTGGAGCTAATGTCTTGGCAGACCAATTTTTTGTTTTTGTTTTGGGACTGCAATTGACCTATCGAGTAAGAGTTTCAACCTAGAATCGAATTGAACTTTGAACATTTTTATACTAGAAAATAAAGGTCTGCCGAATTTGTGTCGGTGCCAAATGTCCTTGAACGACTGGATTAAATCCTCTGTCCGTTTGATAACTGAATTGTCACTTTAAATAAAGCCAGAGCATTTTTGCCTCACCGAAGTTTGCTTGGTTGCGGACTACGAGTCAATTTTTAACAAGGATTTGCTTTAATGTATTGAGCCCTATCTTAAGCACACTTATATTTTTTATTGGTACTCGGGTTGTGGATGTTGCAGAACGAGAACCAAATTGATACTCTCCTAGTATCCTTTCCCCGTATGGATGTTGTCTATTGTAGGCCACACGTTAACATATATGTAGGTACTTCGAATGCTATATTAAATAGCTTGACTCTTCTGTAGTTACTACATGTACACAAGAGGACTAACTTGGCCGCAGTGTTCGCCATTTGGGGTTTTCCCTCCCCTCGTTACTACATGATAGTAGGTCGCTTTTCCGGTGTAAGGAAACACTCCCATCACTATCGCTGATAAGAACCGTATGCCATAATATTGGCCTCGATTCCCAGATCCGGGGCGGGGAAGTGAGTTGCGGATTTGACACTTTGCGATTCTCAAATCCGCAACCCCGAATTTCTTTTTGACATTTTCCGCGCTGTAAAAGTGTGATCCGCAACAAATTTTCTGCGGATTTGAACGACAAATGCGCCTAAGATAATCCGACATCGTATATTTCATTATCGCGTGAGTCTTTACTCCGAATTTTCGATTTAAACCAATTCGAGACTGCGGATTTGAGAATCGCAAAGTGTCAAATCCGCACTCTCTTCCCCGCCGCCGGATCTGGGAATCGAGGCCATTATAAAAAAAGTATTCAATTTTAAAATGATAATATGTAGATATGTATATTAATTAAATCAGAGCTTTAATATAGCAATATATTTACCCATCTCCTTTGTGAAAAAGCTGATTTTAATTAAGACACTCCAATTTCGAATGACTTCGTGTCAAGGCCAACGATACAATTTCACAAGTATATAGGGGAGCAATGTTGAAAATAATCTGAAGCCTACTTAGTCTCGGCGACGATGTTTTTAGCCTTGAAAGCGCAAAATATCGATAATTTCACAAAGTCTGCATAAGTCCCGCAGTACTTGCTGCAACTATGTTAAATTATAATTAAAACAAAACTTTAATTAGTACGCATAAGGCTGGAGAAGTCTGCCTGGTTGTTATTATGCTCCACCAGCCAACCATGGCAATAAAATTTCAGTTGAGGCGCAATAACTTATCAGTTTATAGCCTTCCATTTGCAGATGTAGAAGCTATATTTTCCCACATGAATGCAAAGCTTCTATTCGACATAATTTTATTTCCTGCACATAATGTTTCGTTAAGTGGAAATTCAAATTAACGGCTCAGAAAATGTTTAAGGAGTAAATTTTTAATGCTTTTCGAAATGTTTTTGGCTTCTTTGTTTCTGTTTTGTATACAACAGAACTTCATTCTTACAATGAGAGTGGGAGGAAGTAGCATATCCTGGCTGGTGTTCCCAGCCCGATGGTACAACCCTGCACAACACACGCGCAATTGATTACAACCCGACGACTGTGTTTTACAAGAATTATTTCATTTGAAAGGAGACTAATGGGGGAGGGTGGTCCTTGAATGGTGGAACTTGTGTACATACTACCTTCCATTGTCGCGTCATGCTACTCTACTATACAAGTTAACAGAATAATAGATGCAGGGCTGCTCTACGTCAGGGTTAATAGTTGCAGAGGCAGAGTGGATTTTAAAAGCTACAATTCACTACTTGTAATGAACTCGTGCCAATTTACATGCTAATGTTAAGTTCATTCATTGTAGTGCAATCAGGTGCCATAAATTTAGCTGCTTTATTAGTGGCAGTTTGTTTCCTGTGCACAGTGCAGGTATTTAACATGTTTTTAATACTTATGATCCTTTTTGGGGTGCATAAAAATTAACAAAGTCTATTAACGTATTCTACGTACTGTGGCACACATTATTACGCACATGTTTCTCTACTAAAATAACTCTCAAAATATTCTATATATTGGTGTATAGGTACTCGTTCTAGTCATATACTCTATTGAGAATTCCCCGCCGCATGGTGTAAGTTTATAACATGCGAAGTTGTTCAAGTTTATGAGGTTCCCGCGAGGGTGGCGGCTTGTCGATTTGAATTTGAATACATAGTTTGAACTTGAGAAGGTTATAGAAGGTCCTCGAAAATCAATACTATCTTAGACTAGCTGCTTTCATGTAGACGACAAAAGTGATAATGAGCATACCCAAAGCTATTAATAGCTCGAGGATAATAAAAATGATTTGGCATTCTTGGAGTGAAAGTGGGTTAAATATTAAATGTTTTTAAGATAAGATAGTTTAAAATAGAAAGTTTAATTTAGGTGCGACAAATTAGTCTTTTTTTTTTTGCCTTGCAATGTAAATTATTTTTATTTAATTTAGAAAGCTTGGAATAAAGTAAATCAGGGGCTGTTGCTGCCTTGTATTGGTATTCTTTCTTTGTAGAGAATGTATGAACGCAATCAAAACTAAAGAAGCCGCCTTCCGAGCGTACAAGAGTTTCCCGAGTGAATCGCTCCGTTTAGAGTACATACAACAAAGAAATTCTTGTAAAACCACCATCAAGAAAGTCAAAACCTTATTTGACAACAACTTGAGAAGTAAATTCCGGTCCTTGGTAAGTTCCATTAAGAAGAATTTCACTACAACTTCAACCCTTTCCTTTATTCACGATGAGAAGGTGTTAACAGAAAACAAATCCAATGCCTATTTATTAGCATCTCTGTTCGCTTCAAATTCTTCTTTACCCGAAACTGACGTGTTACCCCCTGTTTCCGAGCGTAACGCCCATTCAATGGACAGGGTTTTCGATAGAGTTTGCTACTCAGCCCTGTTAGCTAAATTCAAAGCTATTGGAATCGACTCACTTTTACAGAACTGGATCCAGATTTTCCTTTGCGGCCGTTCAATCAAGGTAGTATTGGATGGCGTCAAATCCGCATCCCACACCCGAAATTGCGGGGGTCACGCAGGGGTCAATTTTATCACCTGCCCTATTTATTATTTTTATAAATGACCTACTTTCAATCCCCTCCAACCGACTTCTCAACTTCTTTGTCGACAGTACTCTACGTTACTCGTATAGCTGCGATACAAGACAGACTCATGCCAGACCCTGTCTTGATGATCGCGAACTAATGTCCAAATCGACATTAATCTCATTCTTGAGTGGGGAAAGAAAAATCGTGTCAAATTCAACCCCACCAAAACCAAGTACTGTCTTATTTCAAAAAAAAAGTTTGGCACCTCACCATTCTTGACAGTAGGTTAGGTTAGGTTGAAATGGCTGCCCCCACCAGGGAGCCCACTTAGGCACGCCATTGGGCCCATTGTGATGCCATTCTGGTATTGGGACATAGTTCAGGCCATTTCAAGCCATTTCGAGCTTTTAATAAAGCGACAGAGTCTAGAGACACCAATATTTTGCAGCTCGCTCAATCCATCAAGGAAAGGTGAGCCAAGTAGGGTCCCTCTTTTCCTTGCTAGGGCGGGACATGTACAGAGAAGATGGGAGACAGTTTCTTCCTCTTCTTCATTACCACAACTTCTACATAAGTCGTTGTGGGGGAGTCCTAATCTTTCGGTGTGTGGGCCGAAGGGACAGTGACCAGTCAGCACCCTTACCACGTGGCTTATCTCCTTTGTGATACATTCATTCCCATTATACATTTCACATTTCTCAAATCACATTTTTTTCATCTTAGGTAAATATTTTTAACGGGTCACACACAAGAGTTTTTTTTTTATAAATCATGCAGACTGAACGTTGCAATTTTTCCCCGATCAAGTAAAAACGTAAATAGGTCACACGGGTGCATCAAATTCTTGAGGCCCGGTGCGAACAAATTGCTGACCCAAGGCAATTTACCTAAGGTGGGAATAATGATAATTATAGTTAGAGTAGAATAGATGTATAAGACAATTTTATATAAATAGAGCATATTAAATAAAATTCAGTCGTTGTAAAACTGACGTTTGAGTGGGAAGCCAAAAACTTCCCTAAGCCCGGGAGTTAAGCTCTTCAATAGCTGCTCCACTTACTAATCGGAGTTAATGCTTCTATAGCTGCTCCATAGGAGTTAATGCCTTCGGGCTGCTCCAGGCATTTAAAGGAATATCACACCTTTTTGTTCAACTGAACCAGAGATTTTAAACGCTTTGCGTCCAAAGTTGGCCACATTGCATGAAGAGAGCGACAAACCGTTGCTGTGGTCCATCTCAGCCCGGCTCGAGCTAAGCTGATTTTTCTCACAGCTAGTTTATAGGTGGCTAAGGGCATTCCCATTCGGGTTAAGTGGGGTGTCCTTTCCACTTCGGTTCCCTGTCTAGCAAGCTCATCTGCCCTACAGTTTCCCCTAATCCCACTGTGTCCAGGAACCCAACACAGTGTTATATCAAACTGAGTGGCAGTCTCACACAGAGACCTGCGGCAGTTCAGAAGAGTCGTGGATGTTGTGACGACAGAATTAAGAGCCTTGAGGGCCTCCTGGCTATCCGATAGAATACATAAATTCTTAAGAGATATATTATTTATCTTCAACCATTCGAGAGCCTCCCAGATCGCAGTGACTTCCGCTTGGAAGACGCTGCAGTGGTCGGATAGACGAAGAGAGGTATTTATATTTAATGCCTCCGAAAAAATACCAGAGCCTACATTATTCCCAATTTTTGAGCCATCTGTGAAGATACATACTGAACCAGTTGGGATAACACCATCTGTCCAGTCATCTCTGGCCGGAATGATGGTATTGAAACCTTTCTCCAAGGTCCATCTAGGTGTAGTATAATCTAGGTTGTTCGCAGTGGTGGCGAATTTCCTAAGGATGGATGAATGGCCATATGAGTATGGAGTCCATCCAAGAGAAGCCTTTGTCCTGGCAGCCGTCCAGGCTGCCATTTGCTCGGCGTGTATATCCAAAGGGGTAAGATGCAATAAGACATCCAGCGCAGCTGTAGGGGTGCTTCTCATTGCACCACTGATACACAGCTCAGCTGTTCTTTGGACCCTTTCCAGTATCTTACGATACGTAATCTTCTGTAATGCAGTCCACCATATCGATATGCCATGCATAAGTATAGGTCTGATTACGGCTGTATAGAGCCAGTGGACGATGCGGGGTTTAAGGCCCCAGTTGACTCCGATCGTTCTCTGGCATAGGAAGAGAGCTGTTTTGGCCTTATTTGCTCTTTCTATAAGATTCGGCCTCCACGTTAGTTTCCTATCGAGTATGAGACCTAGAAATTTCGCATCCTCCTTTATATGCAGTGTTTCATTACAAAGTCTTAAAGAAGGAAAATTGGGAAGTCTATGCTTCTTTGTAAAGAGCACTACTTCAGTCTTGGCTGGGTTGACGCCTAGACCCTTTGTAGTGGCCCAATGAGAAAGAGTATTCAATGCTTGTTGCATTTTATCTCTTATTGTTGAGATGTACTTGCCGGTCACCACCAGCACAATATCATCAGCATAGGCCACCGTGGTGCACCCAAACTCCTTTAGAGTTATCAATACTTCATTGACTGTCATATTCCAAAGGAGCGGCGATAAGACCCCACCTTGTGGTGTGCCTCTTTTGACCCGTCTGACTTCTTCCGAAAGCCCCAGGCTAGACTTTATGACCCTGCACCCTAGCAGCTGATCAATAAAGGACCTGGAGCACCCATCAACATTCAGACGCTGGAGTGCCCTCGTGACCGCAGAGGGTTCAACATTGTTGAAAGCACCTTCAATATCTAAGAAAGCAGCCAACGTGAATTCCTTGAATTCAAGGGATCTTTCAATGACCGCTCCCAAAGAGTGGAGAGCAGTGTCTACTGATTTACCTTTCGTGTAGGCATGCTGCGAGGGAGAAAGCAGTTTTTTATCAATGCTTTGCTTAACATGGAACTCCACAAGTCTTTCTAGTATCTTGAGGAGAAAGGATGTGAGACATATAGGTCTCAAGTCTTTTGGTTTGTGGTAGGAGATTTTACCCGCTTTCGGAATGAAAGCTACCTTCGCTACTCTCCAGGATGTTGGAATGTAGCTTAGGCTAAGGGAGCTCCTATAGATGGCTGCGAGCCAATTCAAAATTAGGTCACTGACTTTCTGAATTTCAATGGGATAAATTCCATCTGGTCCCGGTGTTTTATAAGGCATGAAACCTTATATGGACCACAGGAGTAAATCCCTGTTTATCAATCTGTCAATGGTGCCTAAATTATGTGTGCTAGCTGGGCCCTCAAAACCTGTTTCTGCAGATGCAGCAAGAGATGTTGAGCCAGGAAAGTGAGTATCGAGTAGGAGTTTCAATGACTCCTGACTGCTTGTGGTCCATGTACCGTCTGCTTGTTGCAGCATTTCTTGGCACATTGGGCTTTTCGAGAGAACTTTTCTCATTCTTGCGGCATCCGAAAAACCTTCTATTGTCGCACAAAAGGTTTTCCAGGATTCCCTTTTTGAGTTTCGCAGTTCATATTTGAACTCCCTGAGACGACTTTTGTAGATGTCCCAGTCCGAAGCCAAATTAGACCATTTGGCCTTATTGAAGGCCTTTCTGCTTTCAGACCTTAGTTTGAGAAGTCTGCTGTTCCACCAAGGGGGTTTGGTTTTACCCCCATATTTCCTAATGGGACAGGCTGCTTCTAATGCGTTATTCAGGAGGTTACTGAGATTTGTCACTTGATGTTCGAGATCTTCAGCATTCCAAGGGTGGGTGGGAACATCCTCAGGGATGGATCTTTCCACTACTTGTCTGTATATGGCCCAGTCTGTGTTCCGGACATTCCTGTAACCAGGGGCCTTCTTCACAGTTGAGCACATATTGATATTAAAAAGGATGACTCTGTGGTCAGAAAAGGAGTGTTCACTCGATACTCTCCAGTTTTCCACACGGTTGAGCAGATCTGGGGAAACAAGAGTAATATCCAAGACTTCTTGTCTTACCCTTGTGATGAACGTGGGTTCATTTCCCCTATTGCATAGCAAGAGATTGTGTTGAAGTAATAAATCAAAAAGCAACTCGCCTCTTATATTTGTATCAGAGCTGCCCCAAACGGTGTTGTGAGCATTCGCATCACATCCAACGATGAGGCTGGCTCCACGACTAGCCGCTTCTTTTGCGGCAGCAAAGAGACTGGAGCTGTCCAAATTTTCCTCATATGACCACCTACCGCCTTTCCTGTTGTCCAAGCAGGCCAGTAGGTGACGTTGAACTATTCACACATCTTAGGCGTGACATTACCCAAAGACTTGCGATGGAATGACCACATATTCCAAATCGCCAAACAAGGATTCCAGTGCTTGGGATTTCTTACCAGCCAAATTACACGGCCTATCACTTTCCAAGACTCACTTTCCAATCACTTCCAATAAACCGGTTTTTTAGACAAGGGAGGGTATGTGTTGAGCCTCACTTGTAAACCCAAAAATTTTTCGGTCTCACCGCAAATTACACTAACACAAGCATAACTTTGTTCTCGGGGAATGACACTGTATACACAACTACATATACATTTACTATGTTACACGGAAAAGAGGTAGAAATTTAGATGCTTCGTGTAATACTCAAATTTTACACAGACAGGTTTGACGTGAGTCCCAACCCAAGTGAATGGCCGTGTAATTTCACTCTATGAGGTGTAAGTTCCTCCTCCCGCCATCGGCCCGTGCTATTATATATAAATCCTACATTCGGCCTCTTCTCGAATATAACTCCCCCTTTGGGGCGGCGCTGCAATAACCACTTTAGCATGGTTAGATAAGGTCCAAAAAAGGCCCCTTAAATTATTTGATGACGATACCGCTTGCTCCACCATCGACCCCTTGAGCCACCGTACTTATAAAATTTTATCGCTACTATCATAGTGACTGTTCCTCCGAAATAAACGCGCTCCTGCCTCTACGGCAATCTTATACCCGCAACACCAGATTAGCCTACTCGTCTCATTCCCTTCACTCAACAAGATATGAATTCGTTTGTAAATAGAACAACTCGACTGTGGAATAATCTCTCGCAGTCAGTATTTCCGAGCTCCTACAACATACAAGAGTTCAAACGCAGGGTCCATAGTCACCTTCTTCAACACCCCTTTGAACCCTCATAAATCTTAACCTATCCCCTCTCCCGTACTAAGCTTACTGCTATACATTGCACTATGACGAGACAAACGACATAACGGACTAGTAGTACAAAGGGTGATTCCTGAGCTTAGCACTGCCAACAAGTTGAAATTTTCGAACGGTGCTCAGTTCTTTTGAAAGATTGCGAAACATGGAAAGTCACCCAATTCATCACAGGCCGCCTACAAGTTTTCATCAACAGATGCCTGCGTGATATCCTAAAAATCCGCTGGCAAGATGGAATTCCTATTAAAGAGCTATGGCGCCGTGCCGGCCAAGAAAGTGTAGACACACCAATTCAGGCGAGGAAATGAAATTGGATTGGCCATACCTTTTTTTATGTGAAAGACTCAGGAAAGGCCTTTTATACTGTTATCTATTTTCTTCGTATAGACTGCAATGTCGAACAGCAGCTCTAGTCGGGGAGGAAGGAACTGCCCCAATCTACCCGCGATATTACCCATTACTATCTCGAGTTTGACACCGGGGCATCGAGAAATAACTCATTGTAGTGTTATGCCTCCTGAAACGAGTTGAATCTCATCAACCAACCGATGACATGCGCTTTGGTGGAGCGGGGAAGGGCTAAGGAAGGCTATGGAAAGAGGAATCAGGAATGTAAAGAGGGAAGAAGAAAGAAGGAAAGTTATGTAGGTGGGAAAGTGGAAAAGGCGAAGGACCGTGGGGCTGGCCGGGATTCGAACCCCGGACCTCTAGGATAGTAGCCAGACGCCTTACTCTAGGCTACCGAGGCCCACGACCCGAAAACGATAATCTAGCCAAAGCGGCCCTTGACTGGAATCCACAAGCATCCGGTCGAGTCGGAAGTCCTAGAACAACGTGGAGAAACAGAGTCCGCTGGAGGGCAACTGTTTCCGTCCTGTGTCCCATGAGGGATTAAAGGGAAATAGGAAGAAGAAGATTATCCATAAATGGATCCCATTAAAAAGCAAAATTTTGGTCGAAAACAATGAACGCTGAGCCGTACTGTCTTTCGACGATAAAACGTCAAACAATACGGAACAAAAGTACCATGACAGCTTGTCACAACTCGCCAGTTATCTACTCAGCTATAAAATCCCTACTGATAAAAGTACCTCTAAATAGATCACCTGTTACATAAAAAAAACTTCCGTTTGCAGTTGGAAATGTATACGACGAGAATTGTAAACATGCTCAAGCGGAAATAGATAAAAATGTCATAAGTACATTCTTCTATCGGACATTCGCACAAGTACATTACAAAACAATTCTTCGGCCTAAATAGTTAAGTGAAGCACTCGAAGTATCGGATACAATTAATATCAGTTACGGAACGAATGTAAATCACAAGTACTAAGTTCTTAATCTTAATAATCTTTCCGATAATTTCAAGGTAACTTTTACTTTCTTTTTTTAAATAAAAGTAAATGTTGGTTTAAATGCATCAAAAGTAGCCCAGTTTGTTAGCGAATTTGTAAAAATTGGTCAAACCAATTGTGGTCAATTGCTAGCTCCATACCTGCAGAACGAGTTTGATTCGCAAAAGAGTTCAAATTTTGAATTAACGCGTAATGGTGAATTTAATAGCCTTATGACACTGGCTTTATCGTAGGCTGAAAATGCTGCCTTGGCTAAGCTGAAAACTGACAGAAAAAAATCAAAAGAGATTTTCCCATAATGTAAGAGTGAGTGGAGTATACTCAAACTTTTCTTGGCTGGATTTTAACTGTTATAACAAGCCTAGAAAAATGTTATAAAAATCTTAGCATCTATGCTTTTTATAACAGTTTGCTACTTCTCTAGACTTTTTTAACAGTGAGTAAATAACAATAAATTGAAGTGAAAATAAATATAATTGAAGTGACTATCAATATAATTGAAGTGAGAATAAATAGATACATATATGAATTTGAAAGGTAAATGTTAAAAAAATTTCATTTTTCATAATTTACTTTCGTAGGAACAAAACAGCGACCACTCACAATTTATAAATCAGGACACAATTTGTTATGTTCTGTCCAGAGGTGCCGCAAGGCTGGATTTCGATTGTTTTTAAATTTAACAAAGTGGCCTGCGATCCCTGCAAGTTTTTGTATTGAAAGTAATAAACAAAGATCTCACTTGGCGATAAAATCTCGATGTATGAAATGATTTAATAGTGAGGAAACCCAAGAGTGGTAAACAAGAAGAACGAAAACAGATTTTTTTTATTCAGAAAGTCGCAAATTTCCCCCAATAATACTACCAAAGAACTCTCACTTTAGCAAACTTCTAATAAAAGAGCTACATGAAAGATCATTTCACTCAGGAACTAACGCAGTTTTGACCCGAGCTCGGGAGAGATTTTGGATTCCCAAGGACGGCAGCTTATTAAAACGGTTATTAAACAATACTTTATTTGTAAACGTCTCTTTAGTAGGCCAGCCAGAACATCCTTCGCTCCCCTACCTCGTGAAAGTGTGAGTGCAACTCGACCCTTCGAAACAGTAGGAGTAGATTTTGGTGGCCCTCTATACATCAACTTTTCAAAGGAAGAAGAACCTACGAAAATATACGTCATGGTATACACCTGCGTTATTACTCGGTCAATACATCTCGAATTGGCATTCGACCTTACTACTGAAAGTGGCATTGCGGCTGTACGTCGTTTGATCGCTAGAAGAGGGGCTCCGAAACTAATTTTATCGGATAATGTAAAAGCATACAAAAGGGGATCTTGGAAATAGCAGAACTTGGTAAATTTATTAAATCTGAAACAACAAGGAATTAAACGGAAATTCATAGTTGAGCCCGCTCCCTGGTGGGGTCGGCTGGGAATGACTCATCAGAAGCATTTAAAACGCTCTAAAGGCATCCATCGGGCGGTCAACACTGAACTTGGACCAGATTCGCACCCTTCTGGGGTGGAGATTGAAGGAGTGATCAACTCACGACCAGTAACTTACATCACTGATGACCCACGGGATATGCAAGTTTCTAGGGTGGCTAAATAAAAAGCTTTATGACCCAGGTGTGTGTCTTGAGTTGCTGAATTAGCTTTACGGCATTATTAGCTTTGTTTATTGAGCTGCTCTAGGTTGAGCTAGCTTGAGATATCTCACGAAAAGGTGTTTCATGAGCAATTTGGTTGCTCTTACTTGCCTGAAGTTTCTCTGATTTGTGTTTCATGAGCTTGCTCTAAGTTGAGCTAGCTCACGGTTTTCTGCTCTACCTTTTTTGGTGGAGCAACTTGAGGCAAGCAATCAGCTGTTTGTCAACTGTCAAAATACCGTCATCCGTTAATTGAATATCTGAATTAGAGGAATCATCTAGCGCTTCCATCAACTGACTTGGAGTGCGTTCCGTAATATACTGGGAGCACTGCGCCAGTACTACCAGTGGTAGTTTTGTCGTTCCGTTTTCACCAAACAGTGCCCTGTCGCAGTGCTCTGGGAACATTCATGACGTCATGAATATTCCCCTTTTTACTACTGGGACTACTGCTTTGAAAGAGGTAATGTGCTCCCAGTAGTTTCAACAGGTTTTGACAGATGTGCATTGTGGCTGTAAAAAATTTAATCGTGAGCAGTAAAATATGGAGGCGGAGCCAGTATACTGTGCGCTCGTTCCGTATACAAAAATGTACTTCTTAGTTCAGTATAACTTTTTTAAACGGAACGTGCTTCGCAGTGCACTGGCATGACGTCTAAAATCACAGTGCTCCCAGTATATTACGGAACACACTCTTGATAAATATTTTTCCATTTTTTAATTTAGTAGCGTATTTATCAAGTTTAAATAAATTTCACTTTAAAAACTGTCAGGTGAAGTTCTGACAATGCACTTTGAGAATTCTTGCCTGAAAAGTGTTTCATGAGATTTCTTGCTCTGAATTGCGCCAACGTGCTTTATTTATTTTTGACAGCTGCTCTACTGTGAGCTGCCTTGAGCTGCGCTGCCTTTTTTTCAGTCTCAATAAACACAGCTAATACGTGCTTTGGCTGCGAGGCGGCTAGGTTTGTTTCACTTATTAGGGAATCTGGGACAGAGACAGAGGACGACTTTCAAAATGCATCACTTGTAATTGCGATTGCAAGTTTGTAGGTGAATTCTGCAGTGATGACGGATTTATGCTTTTTGGAACTCACCCTGAGTACTTGCGCATGAGCGATGAGCCCACGTGTTTTATGCAAAGGTAGGAAGGGATCAAATGTAAAAGCACATTGACGGGGCTCGAGTGCAAATACTTCTGCTGCCCAGATTTGGAAACATTTCTGACAAATGTATACCATGTATACAGCAAGAGAGTGACCATTCCTCTATTTGCTGTATCTCGGTTGTTATTTTTTGTTACCATCTTAGTTCCAAAATTGGCTTGGATGATTCTCGTATTCAACATAGCCCCAGCCACTACGTACGTACTGGTGCCGATTTTCAAGCGGTAAAAATTGCGCCTAGGCCTTATTTATATCCAGGGTACCCCAGGTGTGTACTCAGACTCAGTCAAATGTGTGGGAGTAATGCTAGGCAAGAGACTGAACAGAATCGCTAAATTGAACTACGCCATCACTACCATCTGTGAGCCAGTATATTGCTTTTGCGTCTTACACCACAAATGAGGTACTGGATGTTCAACACGATTATTAAACTTGTTGTCAAACAGTCAAAGGACATCCGTATATCCTTAACGGTATCCCAATCATTTGAATTTGCGGCGAATCCGAATATATGTTTGGTGAGCTGCGGTTCCAGATCAGGGCGATTATTCCGGATCGCTCTGAGTGAGAGGAACTTATCCTAAAAATCTCCACTGGCTAACCAACAGGTAAGTGAAGGAACAGAGTAGAGGGGCTGGTGTCGTAGGACCAAACTCCAAGGTGTCGATTACAATGGCGTTTTAGAACTACATGCCATTGCGTCCTGTGTTAGGCTAATTTTGAAGGACTTGTAGGTGCCAACATTAAAATTTTTGTTGGCAGTGAAGCTGCCAGCAGGGCATTCTGAACGTGGAAGTTTCTTCGAAAATATTTGCAGGTTGTTTTGATCTACTCTCGAGGCTGCCAAAGAGAAATAGGGTCTCGATCTGCTGGGTCACCCAATACTGGGGTATCTAGGGCAATGATGCTGTATACAAGCTAGCGAGGGAGGGGTCTGAGACGCTGGTCCAAAGCCAAGGTAGGCTGAGATAACGGACTGTACCTAGCCTACTAGGAATAACTTGTAGCGACATGGTCCTACTACTTCTGGCATTGGAGAGCTTCTGAGCCCAGTTCAAGTCCGGAATTCTTCAACTAAGAACCTGCCAGTCTTTTGGGACTTTCCTCACTTGGAACTCTTCTCTACTTGGGACTTTTCTCACCACCTTTGGGGTGAAGACGACGACTCACATCTGCCTCCAGCTCACAGAGACGTAGCTGAATCATATGCATCCCTTGAGCATGATTACATAGTATTATAAACTCGAGTAATTTCTGCAGCATGAATGGCATGCCTTCGGGGCCAGAAGCTTTAAAGGGGGGAGCAGCTATTAATTACTCAGACACGTCAGCCAAACTTGACAATATTTTTTCTCCCTTTAATCTATTTCCGAGTGTACTCCTGTCAAGTGTCACTCATGGCAAATAAACACTTTCAAACACGAAATAGTTTATTCTATTAAATGACAGCAAACTCAAACGAATTCTTCATTCATAATATTCTAAACAAAATAAAATCAATACAAATTTCACAATTTGTTTTATTTACTCGTAAATTATCGTAGGATTTAGTTTTGAAGTACGACATCCTTTGATTTTAAAATTAAATGTAATTATGCTCACTTAAAAATTCACTTCACTCATTATGGCTGCTCTCTGTGATGGAAATCCACTCTGGATTAAGTAGTTCCGCCACTGAATATTTAATTATAATTTAAATATTGGTGTAAGTGTGCTCGACTCACTCCTAGCGCCATGAGTGGCCCTTTGCGCGTATTTGCAATTATGAAATGCTAAATTTTATTTAAACATCACTGATTTTTGTTGTATCAAGAGGAAAAAGGGATTTTTATTAAAAGAACGAAATTCTACTTACATATTATTTTTCCGTTTGATCCACGTAGGCAACTCCTTTTGTTCCTACATATGTATGTAATATGTATTGCCCTTTCGTGGTTTTGTACAGCAGTAAACCAACTTCATGGCTGTTGAAGCTGCTGGAAGTTTCGTACAAAGTCTGTAAATAATTGATTAAATCCGATGCCCCTAGGAATTTCGAGCAAATGTTATTTCAGGCAATTCCAGTTGCACATTTGGCCGCAAAACCAGGTGCTTTGTGACTTAGCTACGAGAATGTTGGAGATTCCCTCTTATGGGGCGGCGTCCATTCCCTTTGCTGCTCACTTGTTTTTCACAAATGCCACTCTGCCTTACGTAACGAATTGCCCTTGGCCACAAAGTGCCCGAAATCTGGTATCAGATACGCAATCGAAGAACTTTATTTGGGCTCGTGCGATAATTGGTTGCTGGCAAAAGGTATCGAGTTATGATACGTATCCTTGATACGCTTTAAAAGGGACATGTTAGGAGGACGACCGCAAAACTTTTCCTACTCAGTTTCCCCACATATACTGTATAATTTACTGTTCCAAATTTTGGGCTGCTGCTGGTGGTGTAGAGTAGTCATGTTGCCGTGTAAGGTATTGGGTGACAGTTTTTTAGGACCGTTTTAAGCCACATACGAGAGCCCGAACCTACTACAGTACGACGGTAGATGCAGGAGCAGAATGGTGTATGAATGTCTAGTTTTGGCCAAAATTATGTAAGCGGCTTTTATTTATTTCCCTAAAGTGAGTGCTAATGCTGTGTAAAAAGCTGTTTTATGGATTAACGGAGTTCCCGTTTTGGGGTAGTTTATGGCCCTTTGCTTGCTACCCGCACCACCATAAAGGTGGAAGTTGCATGCAAAACTTTTGGGTATTTAGACAGGAAAAGGCCATGTTGGCATGTTTTGCCGTTTTTCCTGTTAAAAATGAAATTGTTTTGTGGTTGGACAATTTGTATATGTTTAAATAATAGGACAAGATAAATTAGTTGGACCATGTTGTTCATTGCTTGACTCTTGTTACAAATCTCTAAATCGTTAAACAGTAAGAAGCACTGAAATTGGTATGATGTATAGCTTTAAAGGAACCGGGTTATGAACATTTTAGAAGAAAGAACTGTTTATGATGTATAGAAAAGAGAGACGGCACTATCAAATTTTGGAAGTATACTATATCTATTTGACGCCAGGGAATTTTTTATGTGTAAGTCCGTCATGTCCTGTTTCAATGTCTGCAGTAGGAAGCTTAGCTCGGAGTTTAGCTGCAGGAGAGGATATGTTAAGTAGAGCTGTTCTGTTTATAAACAGCACAGGTAGCCCTAATAAGGCATCCTGCCCGCTTAACCGCTTAATAATAAGGTACCAAATTTCCGCTCAGGTGGGGTCTTCATCTAGTGGTCGGTGCACCTCCTTATTCACCTGCTAGTCTGGTACTGTTGGCGTCACAGCCTTTGTCGGCTGGTTAGTGGGATTTACTTGTTTCAGGAGGCATAATACTCCAACAAGACTGTTTTTCGCTAGCCCTGACGGTTGTGACTTAAAACTAGTGGGATGTTGTGCCTAGAGACTAGCCACTAATTACGCTTTTTCATGGTATTCTTTCTGTTGAATAACACTTCAGATTGGATGACAATATATTAAGTGGAGATTGATCCGCACTCACTTCCGACCCGCCGGATCTGGGAATCGAGGCCACTGCCCAAAACAATTACTCAAAAATTATGGAAAAACAAAATAATATGGCCTCGATTCCCAGATCCGACGGCGCGGAAGTGAGTGCGGATTTGACACTTTGCGATTCTCAAATTCGCAGTCGCGGATTTAATTAAATCAAAAATTCGGAGTAAAGACTCACACGCTAATGAAATACCCGATGTCGGATTATCTTAGGCGCATTTGTGGTTTCAAATCCTCAGAAAATTTGTTGCGGATCACACTTTTAAAGCACGGAAAATGTCAAAGAGAGATTCGCGGTTGCAGATTTGAGAATCGCAAAGTGTCTCAAATCCGCACTCACTTCCGACCCACTGGATCTGGGAATCGAGGCCAATAAATCGAAAGTGTCAAATTGAAAAAAAAAAAAAAAAAACAAAAACAAAACACATCACACATGTAAACACTATATAATTATGTAAAACGAATCTAAAAAATTTTCTATGGATTCGAGGCAAATCTAAAATCACTTTGCACAGCAGAATTAGGTGTATTATTTTACTTAAACATACATTATTGTTAAAAATTCAGCTTACCGCGCCTTTTGTATTTATTTACACTTCAATTTAACTTTATTTTTTATTTTTAAAGAAAATATTATCATGCACGCACTTCACTTTTCTTTAAATGTAGAAAATCTAATGAAAAACACAGGCACCTGTTTATCCATAGCATATATGCACGTGCACGCACACAAGTACCCCCACTTCGCAAGAGACCAACACCAATAATTACCCGCCAAAAATATGAAAGAATTGATATATTTTAATTGCACCCCATCTATGACAAAGAATAGTAAACACCATCTATGGCAATATTACATTACTCTTCGTTTTACCTATGATTATCAATTTCCATAAAATATACAAAATACATTTCATAAATAATAGAAAATCTGTTGTCATAAATCAGTTGTTTACTTCCTTCTAAAGTTTATACATATCTTGCATTGGAATGTACCTTTTTATGAAAGCATGAATAAATAGGTTTATTGCCACATTCCTACGAGTTAGAGTTTGGAGTAATGGGTTGGTGCTAGCTCGGGGTGCGACAGGACCCGGGTTCGATGCTGGTGATGGCCGCGTACTATTTTTTTTTTTAAGTTATGATGATTTTGGTAGTGTTTGTTAAATACTTTGTTAAGTTTTAGATTACGCAAAGTCTCACAACTTATAACCTACATAAGCCTTTAACAAAAACTTTGCAAGATTAATTATATATAGCGTTGGTCAGTGTAATACTTATGAATCTCCATGGCCAAACTAGGATACAGTATTATGACAATAATTAAATCAATGCAACGTGAAATAAAAGTTTTAGTTAAAAACGGATTTGGCTTATTTAGCTTATTATAGATTGAGTTATAGCTCACAATTGAATATGTCCCAAAGGTTTTAATTAGTCGCCGCTTTGAGATTTTATCATCAACGCAGGCTTAGTTTATTATACTACAATAAATCATCATAACTAAAAAAGCTAAAAAAAAGTACTTAAAAAATTCATCAAGAATCGAACCTGGTCCTTTCGCACCCCGATCTAGCGCCTTCCCATTGCTCCAAACACTAACTTGTAGTAATGTGGCAATAAACCTATTTATTCATGCTTTCATAAAAAGGTACATTCCAATGCAAGATATGTATAAACTTTAGAAGGAAGTAAACAACTGATTTATGACAACAGATTTTCTATTATTTATGAAATGTATTTTGTATATTTTATGGAAATTGATAATCATAGGTAAAACGAAGAGTAATGTAATATTGCCATAGATGGTGTTCATTATTCTTTGTCATAGATGGGGTGCAATTAAAATATATCAATTCTCTCAAATTCTTGGCGGGCAATTATTGTATAATTCTTTCAGCAGCATCTCCATGAAAGATGCGTTAGTTTTTCGAGTTATTTGTTTGAATATTTTCGCAATTCTTCACAATCTTCACTTAATATATTGTCATCCAGACTGAAGTGTTATTCAATAGAAAGAATACCACGAAAAAGCGTAATTAGTGGCTAGTCTCTAGGCACAACATCCCACTTTTGTTTTGTTATTCTGAAGAGATACATACAAATTTAGTTAATAAAAACTTAAAAATATGCTTTTAAACAAAGGGCTGCAAAATTTTTTAGATATGGGGCAAATCTTATATTCATGGACTATAAGGACGGTCTTAAATACATCGTTCGTGAAATTTATAAATTTTCATTCATTTCAGTAAGCGTTTATTTGCCCTGGTAAAAATTAGATATCTACTTTTCGTTTTAACCTACCAAATGTTTCGTTTAAATCATACATATTTTTTGTGACAAATCCACAGCGAAGTTCGATAAAATTAAATTTTTGTTTTGGTCTACAGCACCACCTACATGACTAAAAACTATAATAAAATGAACAGCATATAAAATATGCATATAAACAAATAAATACTTTATATTATTTCCGCGAAATTTCTTAATGATTTATAAAGCCGCCGAAGAGCCATAAAACCTCAAGAAAATGATTTTTTGCACTTCTAATTAAATAAATGTTTATGTTCTCCTGAGTATCATTATTAAATAATATAATTTTTAGTGAGAAATAGAATTAAAACATGTTACACCGAAGTAAAAAAAAAATTTTATTTCACCATTTTGCGGTCGGGGATCGAACTTGGTTCGCCTGGGATAGACTCCAGCGCCTTACCTCTAGGCTACCGATACTTTATTAGAAATCTCTTTTTGTTGTGTAAATATACTTCTGGTTGATTGTGACAAATCCACAGCGAAGTTCGATAAATTGAATTTTTGTTTTGGTCTACAGCACCACCTACATAACTATAAACTATAATAAAATGAACAGCATATAAAATATGCATATAAACAAATAAATACTTTATATTATTTCCGCGAAATTTCTTAATGATTTATAAAGCCGCCGAAGAGCCATAAAAACTCAAGAAAATGATTTTTTTGCACTTTTAATTAAATAAATGTTTATGTTCTCCTGAGTATCATTATTAAATAATATAATTTAGTGAGAAATAGAATTAAAACATGTTACACCCAAGTAAAAAAAAAAATTATTTCACCATTTTGCGGTCGGGGATTGAACTTGGTTCGCCTGGGATAGGACCCAAGACCCTTACCTCTAGGCTACCGATAAATGAACTTTATTAGAAATCTCTTTTTGTTGTTAAATATACTTTTGTTGTTAAATATACTTCTGGTTGAAATTTCCAGACCATTTTCTCAGTTTTTGGTCTTTTGACCAAGAGCTACATTTTGAGATATTTCCCAAGTCTGTATCTGCAGTACTTTCAGAGATGAAAGTAGGCTTCAGACGGACAGACGGACAGACGGACAGACGGACAGACGGACAGACGGACAGAGCCTCTGTATAAGCTTTTTTTTTTTTGAAAAAGCTAAAATGGATGCACTCATATAACACCCAGTAGTGCAAACGCGAGACTGACTGCCTTCTTCTTATGCATCCACCAGACTACCTCTAACCTTTCCTATTCTTTTTCTATTTTCAGGTCAAGCTTACTACTAGACATTGCACCATGAGTTGAACGACATGACGGTCTTGACCATACCACATAAAAAAACGAATTCCCAGATCGCATAATGAGATAAAAGTAGGACTGCAAACTACTACTGTGTTGGGGGGGGGGGGAACATAACCCTCGAACAGGATGGAACTCACGACGAAAAACACGGCTACGTTTAT
>CATLJY010000614.1:40023-70126 GCA_949987705.1 Thereva unica
GCGGAGTACGAAGCAAAAACACCGTCCGATTAACAGATACGAAGCCGACAAAAAAGTACTAAAAAATATTAGTGCATCATCGGGAAAAATTGAAAGTGGGCGATCAGAAAAAGTAGAAGTCAATTCTTCTTTTGGATACCGAATACTACATTTCATGACTGTTTTTTCGGCTATAAGCAGCGCTGTAAAATGTCGAACATGCAACGGAGGAGTTACGTTTCGGGAAACATCTGAATTAGAGGTTTAGGATTCAATTTGGTTATCGTTTGCAACAAATGCAAGCCAAGTGCGGTTCGTTCGTGTCCTGTTATAAACGGTCATGGATACAAAATCAACAGACGGATCTCATTCGTTTTCCGATTGCTTGGTGTTGGAGCGGCAGGGATCGAAAAATTTTGTGGCCTGATGGATCTGCCTAGGCCGGTTTTCCAAAGCATGTACGATAAAATTATGGAAAAAGTTCAAATTGTTGTAGATGCTGTTGCTCGTATACTTCTATGAAAAACGCTGCTGAAGAAGAAAAAAGAAAAACGCCTGCAGCAGGCAATGGCGAAGGATTATCGGTTTCAGGTGACGGAACTTGGATGAAACGAGGACATTCGTCACTCTATGGCGTCACTACAATCATTGGATATTACTCTGGCAAAGTCCTCGATTATGTCGTAAAGTCGGCGTATTGCCAATCCTGTGCGCTGTCAAAAAAAACTACTTTCAGCTGCTGATTTTTTAGTTTGGAAAGCGAATCACGAAGAAGAATGCAGTGCAAATCATGAGGGATCTTCTGGCAAAATGGAGGTAGATGCGGCGGTAGAATTGTTTATGAGGTCTAAAGATCGACACTCTGCAGAATATCATAACTATATCGGAGATGGCGATTGTAAGACTCATACAGGTGTCGTCAACGCAAAGCCGTACGGGGCGACCAAAGTGCAAAAAAAAGAGTGCATTTGCCACGTACAAAAAAGAATGGGATCCCATTTGCGAAAAGTGAGAAAAGAAAAAAAGTTGGGTGGAAAAGGAAAATTGACGACTAATCTGATCAATGAACTAACAAGGTACTATGGTTTGGCAATAAGACGGAATGCGACTAATTGGAAAGACATGAAAAACTCTATTTGGGCTACGTACTACCACAAAATTTCCACAGATAAAAAACCACAGCATAAATATTGTTCGGAAGATTGGTGTTCATACAAGATAGCAAAAAAAAAAAAAAACTCTGAAAACCTACAAACACAAAGCTCCACTTCACAACGACGTTCAAAAGGCTATTCATCCCATTTATGAACTTCTTACATCGAATGATCTTCTGCAAAAGTGTGAGGGGGGATTCACACAAAACAATAACGAGAGTTTGAAACTCGGTTATTTGGACTATGGCGCCGAAAACTTCTTTCTGTGGCAAAAAGAACAGTCGATATTGCAGCCGGTGTTGCAGCTAGTACATTCAATGACGGGTACACGAAAATCATATTAATGATGCAACTGCTCAACATGACTATTGGATCACGTGCGTACCAATACTGCAGGCAGGTCGACGAACGACGCATCGGTCGCGCTGAGAATCGGGCTGAACAATCGACTAAAGCAGGGGTTCCCAACTGTTCTGTGGTGCGGGCGCATTAGAGATTGCAAAACAAACTGGCGGGCACAAGCCAACTAATAACATATTACTACACTAATACAATACAGACGCCGGAAAAGACATAATTGTAAGGCTCCTTTCATATTGAATGGCACTTTGGCCGCGATTTTAATGTTTTGCATACTAAGTAAGTCAGTTCTACTCAAAGCTACTTAGCGACCAAATCGAAGGACTTAACGGACAGGGCCACTGCTAAGGGTCTAATTGGCGTGGTGGATTAGACAGATGTTAGTGTAGCCACTTTAGCGAATTTGTCACAACATCTAGCAAGCTTTTAGTAACTTTTAATTTTTTTTATTTTTAAGATTTGTTGTTTTTTCGTATTTCAGCACTTTGTCTCGGGCACAATTAAATATCTCCGGCGGGCACATATGCGCCGCGGGCACGAGGTTGAAAACCCCTGGACTAAAGAGACCACGAAAAGGCGCAAAGAGGAGCGAATGAAGGAAGACAAAGCCTTTAAGCGTCAGGAAGGTGCACTTTATGGTGCAGGAACAGCAGACTGATGGTAAGATTCAAACGCGAGCAGTAACGTACGCTAAACGTGCAGCGTTTTGTACGCCACACTTTGACAGCCGTTTTCTCGAATCCATGGATTTCAAACTGGCTGCACACTTTCCTCGGAATCTACTCGGCCAAATGACTTGAAATTTTGACAGAATGTTTATAAAAGCACTCTCTACGACCTAGCCGTTTTTTGATTGGTTTATTTGTTCCAAAATGGCGGCTATTTATTGTTAAAAATTCTCCAAAAAATCGACTTTTTTACTTTAAGTGGCTGTTTTTTCAAAATGATTAGATGAAATAAAAATCGGCTACACTAGGTCGTAGACAATGTATTTAAGATTAACTTGCTTTAATTGGAATCCATTTTTATTGTTTCAGGTCCCCGTGGTATGTGCAGCCAGCGAAAAGGTGCATGCGCGAGGATTTGTTAAACAAATATGGGCAAAAACGCGAAAAAAGGCATATTTGCACATTCAAAACCAAGCAAAAAAAAGTTTACCGACCGAGTTTTTTGTGGGTTCTCCCCCCATATGGCCCCAAAACAAGCCCGTTTCTGCTACAGGGGTTTCAAGGCGACCGTCTACCATTTTGGAACTTTCTTGGGGCAATTTTCTCAGAATTTCTATCTTTATTGAAGATTTCAAGAAAAAGCTGCCACGAAGGGGACCGCCACGGAGGGGACTATTTGACTTAAAATCGCTTTTCTGAGTTCAGGAAGAATCCTGAGTGAATTTCCGCTTACCGGTGACCACAGCTTCTTAGAACAACTTGAACTTTCCACTTCTGACGCGTTTTTTTCGGTTTGAAGTTGAAACAGCGACTGCCACGGTGGGGACTTGTTTGAATATGCGTTTGCACTTTGAATTTTAGAGCAAGCGAATTTTACAGTTAGGGATTCAAATCGAACGCGCCGAATGGGTTTTCGAATTGTTGCAGGTTCATGAAACATCCCCCGAGCAGAGGGAGCTACAACAGAATATTCGAACGCTTGCAGGCTCTAGCGGCACTGCGGTTCGCAATTTTAACGGAAAATTTCGGACAAAATTCGAATACATGTAAGTTCTGTATTCTGGCGTTCCGGTTTGCGATAAAAGAGAAAAAATCAAAGTTTTAGACCCCAAAAACCATTCGTGAACGTCCTACCCCGAATCGCACAAGTTGGTCCATTTAATATGCGCAATTAATCTGGATTTTTGTAGTTGGGACATGCCACGGAGGGGACATTTTGCACAGTTTCTGGGGCCTACCGGGCTGGATGGCCGTTTTTTTGTGGAAAAATGTTGTCTAGGTCGGTATCCACCGAAAGCATTTCTTTTTGGGTACTCATTTCCGACTCTAAAACGGTCATCGGCTCCGGACACGCATATGCCTTTTTCCGCGTTTTTGCCCATATAGTTTGTTAAAACTTTTTCGACTTTGTTGACGTGTAAAAGTAAAGTTTAATAGTTGTTTTAATAAATAAAAAAAGTTTTCATTTGTTTTTAAAAAGTATTGTTTACAATATTGAACTTTCAATTTAACGTAAAATCGTGCCTATTCAAGGTGCCCTTAAAACAACATTTACTTTTATTTAAAAAAAGAAAGTAAAAGTTACCTTGAAGTTATCGGAAAGATTATTAAGATTAAGAACTTAGTACTTGTGATTTACATTCGTTCCGTAACTGATATTAATTGTATCCGATACTTCGAGTGCTTCACTTAACTATTTAGGCCGAAGAATTGTTTTGTAATGTACTTGTGCGAATGTCCGATAGAAGAATGTACTTATGACATTTTTATCTATTTCCGCTTGAGCATGTTTACAATTCTCGTCGTATACATTTCCAACTGCAAAACGGAAGTTTTTTTATGTAACAGGTGATCTATTTAGAGGTACTTTTATCAGTAGGGATTTTATAGCTGAGTAGATAACTGGCGAGTTGTGACAAGCTGTCATGGTACTTTTGTTCCGTATTGTTTGACGTTTTATCATCGAAAGACAGTACGGCTCAGCGTTCATTGTTTTCGACCAAAATTTTGCTTTTAATGGGATCCATTTATGGATAATCTTCTTCTTCCTATTTCCCTTTAATCCCTTATGGGACATAGGACGGAAACAGTTGCCCTCCAGCGGACTCTGTTTCTCCACGTTGTTCTAGGACTTCCGACCCGACCGGATGCTTGTGGATTCCAGTCAAAGGCCGCTTTGGCTAGATTATCGTTTTCGGGTCGTGGGCCTCGGTAGCCTAGAGTAAGGCGTCTGGCTACTATCCTAGAGGTCCGGGGTTCGAATCCCGGCCAGCCCCACGGTCCTTCGCCTTTTCCACTTTCCCACCTACATAACTTTCCTTCTTTCTTCTTCCCTCTTTACATTCCTGATTCCTCTTTCCATAGCCTTCCTTAGCTCTTCCCCGCTCCACCAAAGCGCATGTCATCGGTTGGTTGATGAGATTCAACTCGTTTCAGGAGGCATAACACTACAATGAGTTATTTCTCGATGCCCCGGTGTCAAACTCGAGATAGTAATGGGGTAGATTGGGGCAGTTCCTTCCTCCCCGACTAGAGCTGCTGTTCGACATTGCAGTCTATACGAAGAAAATAGATAACAGTATAAAGGGCCTTTCCTGAGTCTTTCACATAAAAAAAGGTATGGCCAATCCAATTTAATTTCCTCGCCTGATTTGGTGTGTCTACACTTTCTTGGCCGGCACGGCGCCATAGCTCTTTAATAGGAATTCCATCTTGCCAGCGGATTTTTAGGATATCACGTAGGCATCTGTTGATGAAAACTTGTAGGCGCCCTGTGATGAATTGGGTGACTTTCCATGTTTTGCAATCTTTCAAAAGAACTGAGCACCGTTCGAAAATTTCAACTTGTTGGCAGTGCTAAGCTCAGGAATCACCCTTTGTACTACTAGTCCGTTATGTCGTTTGTCTCGTCATAGTGCAATGTATAGCAGTAAGCTTAGTACGGGAGAGGGGATAGGTTAAGATTTATGAGGGTTCAAAGGGGTGTTGAAGAAGGTGACTATGGACCCTGCGTTTGAACTCTTGGATGTTGTAGGATTTCGGAAATACTGACTGCGAGAGATTATTTCACAGTCGAGTTGCTCTATTTACAAACGAATTCATATCTTGTTGAGTGAAGGGAATGAGATGAGTGGGCTAATCTGGTGTTGCGGGTATAAGATTGCCGTAGAGGCAGGAGCGCGTTTATTTCGAAGGAACAGTCACTATGATAGTAGCGATAAAATTTTATAAGTACGGTGGCTCAAGGGGTCGATGGTGGAGCAAGCGGTATCGTCATCAAATAATTTAAGGGGCCTTTTTTGGACCTTATCTAACCATGCTAAAGTGGTTATTGCAGCGCCGCCCCAAAGGAGGAGTTATATTCGAGAAGAGGCCGAATGTAGGATTTATATATAATAGAACGGGCCGATGGCGGGAGGAGGAACTTACACCTCATAGAGTGAAATTACACGGCCATTCACTTGGGTTGGGACTCACGTCAAACCTGTCTGTGTAAAATTTGAGTATTACACGAAGCATCTAAATTTCTACCTCTTTTCCGTGTAACATAGTAAATGTATATGTAGTTGTGTATAACAGTGTCATTCCCCGAGAACAAAGTTATGCTTGTGTTAGTGTAATTTGCGGTGAGATCGAAAAATTTTTGGGTTTACAAGTGAAGCTCAACACATACCCTCCCTTGTCTAAAAAACCGGTTTATTGGAAGTGATTGGAAAGTGAGTCTTGGAAAGTGATAGGCCGTGTAATTTGGCTGGTAAGAAATCCCAAGCACTGGAATCCTTGTTTGGCGATTTGGAATATGTGGTCATTCCATCGCAAGTCTTTGGGTAATGTCACGCCTAAGATGTGTGATTAGTTCAACGTCACCTACTGTCAAGAATGGTGAGGTGCCAAACTTTTTTTTTTTGAAATAAGACAGTACTTGGTTTTGGTGGGGTTGAATTTGACACGATTTTTCTTTCCCCACTCAAGAATGAGATTAATGTCGATTTGGACATTAGTTCGCGATCATCAAGACAGGGTCTGGCATGAGTCTGTCTTGTATCGCAGCTATACGAGTAACGTAGAGTACTGTCGTCAACGAAGTTGAGAAGTCGGTTGGAGGGGATTGAAAGTAGGTCATTTATAAAATAATAAATAGGAGAGGTGATAAAATTGACCCCTGCGTGACCCCCGCAATTTCGGGTGTGGGATGCGATGGATGGATGTGATTGACCGGCCGCAAAGGAAAATCTCGATCCAGTTCTGTAAAAGTGAGTCGATTCCAATAGCTTTGAATTAAGCTAACAGGGCTGAGTAGCAAACTCTATCGAAAACCCTGTCCATTGAATGGGCGTTACGCTCGGAAACAGGGGGTAACACATCAGTTTCGGGTAAAGAAGAATTTGAAGCGAACAGAGATGCTAATAAATAGGCCTTGGATTTGTTTTCTGTTAACACCTTCTCATCGTGAATAAAGGAAAGGGTTGAAGTTGTAGTGAAATTCTTCTTAATGGAACTTACCAAGGACCGGAATTTACTTCTCAAGTTGTTGTCAAATAAGGTTTTGATTTTCTTGATGGTGGTTTTACAAGAATTTCTTTGTTGTATGTACTCTAAACGGAGCGATTCACTCGGGAAACTCTTGTACGCTCGGAAGGCGGCTTCTTTAGTTTTGATTGCGTTCATACATTCTCTACAAAGAAAGAATACCAATACAAGGCAGCAACAGCCCCCTGATTTACTTTATTCCAAGCTTTCTAAATTAAATAAAAATAATTTACATTGCAAGGCAAAAAAAAAGATTAATTTGTCGCACCTAAATTAAACTTTCTATTTTAAACTATCTTATCTTAAAAACATTTAATATTTAACCCACTTTCACTCCAAGAATGCCAAATCATTTTTATTATCCTCGAGCTATTAATAGCTTTGGGTATGCTCATTATCACTTTTGTCGTCTACATGAAAGCAGCTAGTCTAAGATAGTATTGATTTTCGAGGACCTTCTATAACCTTCTCAAGTTCAAACTATGTATTCAAATTCAAATCGACAAGCCGCCACCCTCGCGGGAACCTCATAAACTTGAACAACTTCGCATGTTATAAACTTACACCATGCGGCGGGGAATTCTCAATAGAGTATATGACTAGAACGAGTACCTATACACCAATATATAGAATATTTTGAGAGTTATTTTAGTAGAGAAACATGTGCGTAATAATGTGTGCCACAGTACGTAGAATACGTTAATAGACTTTGTTAATTTTTATGCACCCCAAAAAGGATCATAAGTATTAAAAACATGTTAAATACCTGCACTGTGCACAGGAAACAAACTGCCACTAATAAAGCAGCTAAATTTATGGCACCTGATTGCACTACAATGAATGAACTTAACATTAGCATGTAAATTGGCACGAGTTCATTACAAGTAGTGAATTGTAGCTTTTAAAATCCACTCTGCCTCTGCAACTATTAACCCTGACGTAGAGCAGCCCTGCATCTATTATTCTGTTAACTTGTATAGTAGAGTAGCATGACGCGACAATGGAAGGTAGTATGTACACAAGTTCCACCATTCAAGGACCACCCTCCCCCATTAGTCTCCTTTCAAATGAAATAATTCTTGTAAAACACAGTCGTCGGGTTGTAATCAATTGCGCGTGTGTTGTGCAGGGTTGTACCATCGGGCTGGGAACACCAGCCAGGATATGCTACTTCCTCCCACTCTCATTGTAAGAATGAAGTTCTGTTGTATACAAAACAGAAACAAAGAAGCCAAAAACATTTCGAAAAGCATTAAAAATTTACTCCTTAAACATTTTCTGAGCCGTTAATTTGAATTTCCACTTAACGAAACATTATGTGCAGGAAATAAAATTATGTCGAATAGAAGCTTTGCATTCATGTGGGAAAATATAGCTTCTACATCTGCAAATGGAAGGCTATAAACTGATAAGTTATTGCGCCTCAACTGAAATTTTATTGCCATGGTTGGCTGGTGGAGCATAATAACAACCAGGCAGACTTCTCCAGCCTTATGCGTACTAATTAAAGTTTTGTTTTAATTATAATTTAACATAGTTGCAGCAAGTACTGCGGGACTTATGCAGACTTTGTGAAATTATCGATATTTTGCGCTTTCAAGGCTAAAAACATCGTCGCCGAGACTAAGTAGGCTTCAGATTATTTTCAACATTGCTCCCCTATATACTTGTGAAATTGTATCGTTGGCCTTGACACGAAGTCATTCGAAATTGGAGTGTCTTAATTAAAATCAGCTTTTTCACAAAGGAGATGGGTATTGCTATATTAAAGCTCTGATTTAATTAATATACATATCTACATATTATCATTTTAAAATTGAATACTTTTTTTATAATATTATGGCATACGGTTCTTATCAGCGATAGTGATGGGAGTGTTTCCTTACACCGGAAAAGCGACCTACTATCATGTAGTAACGAGGTGTAACGGCAGACCTTAGGCCATTTTGGTGAAAAGTACTGAGTTATGGAGAAAATTTTTTTGTGAAAAAGGCAAGGTTTTTTTTTTGGGAAAAAAAGGAGGCCTGGGGAAACAAAAATAAAGACAGGGGAGTTTTTTTTGAAAAATAGAAAAAGAAAAGTTAGTTTTTTGGGAAAAATTTACAATAGGAAGGAGTCTAGTTTGCAGAATTGAAGAAAAAATTATTATTCGTTTCGGGACGGGAATAAATGAGTTAGATTCTCTTGAATTTTACAAAATTTAGTTTTGAAAGTCGGGAACCGTTTTGTTGTGTATAATTCGAGGAAAAAATATCCTGGAAGTCGAACCTGTTATCCTGAAGAAGTGGAATAAGAATCTTCCACGGTGAACCTATTGACGGTGCAAGATGCAAAGCACAGACGTATCTTATTTGATATTTTTTCGAACTACTCCAAAGACGCCCGGAGGGAAATAGAAGGCTAGAAGGAAGAAATTGGCCGTACCTATTGGAAGCCGCTATCCGCACCCTGCACCCTATTGAGTTTCAGGAAGCCTAGGAGAGCCTGGTTGGGAAAAGCGCCGGCAGACCTCTCCCCTCACAACGTTACCATCAGGGCATAGGTGGCGGTATTACACAAATTTTCGTAACCAGATCAAGAGCTTAATGAACTATGAGACAACATTCAGAAGACGATAGCTAAACTTGAAGGAGGCGCTAGTGGTCGTGAGAAGATATTGGCTGAAGTTGTTCCTCCGATGTCGAAGGACGAATAGTAGGAGTCAGGACCAGAACAGGATAAGGATATAAGGATAATGTAGTATAGTCTTAACTACATTCTTTAAGGTAGTTGCTTAACATTTTCTTAATTTTTTTCTTCGGTGCTGGTCATAATGAACTGTAGCAGATTTTAAATATATGGAAGAATTGTTACAGGTTAGGTAGTTTCTCTTGTGTGTATCGAACATAGTTAATGTTGTTATCATACAATTTATTATGACACTGCAGTAATTAGCTCACATTGGAACACACATAAATTTTTTTAAACTAAGGTTTGGTTATTGGAAAACCAAACATATTTCTTAAATTTTTTTTGAATAATTAATTTTGGTCTCTAGACAACGTTGATGGTTTTTTTGATATTATTCTAAGTTAAGTTTCTTGATTATAACAATAATATTTCAAACATAAATTATAACTTTTTTTTTCGGTTATTTAACACATACACGCATTATAACATAATTTTGTTGAGGTCGTTGACCTTAGTTCTTTTTTTATGTGATCACCTAACTACGGTGGTAGGTGATACTGTTACTTCGATTAATTCTGTAGCGATTTTTGTAAGAAAACAAAGGCGACTTGGTACCAGGGCGCGTTGATTTCTCTTGTTGGTTTTTGATGTAGTTATAAATGTACCCCCTTAAGGATTGACTTTCCTGTAATTTTCCTGTTTAATATTTATTAATTAAAACACCTTTTTGTGTTGAATGCATTAATTACACAATTTTTTTTTGTTTGATGTTATAATTAAATTGTGAACTTTAAAGAATCATCTCGTGTTTGAGTTTTGGTTGTAAAGAATGGTGTGGGTTGGTTTTGTGGTTTTACAGTATATCGAGTGTTTTAGCATGATGTATTAAGAACAGTGGTAATGACATAGCAGCGGACGATGGATTTGCCCCGAACTTTGTTTGCAAGGGATCCTCTACCCATTTGCGGGTACTTCCCGTCTGTCCTGATGATGGGAGGACCTTCAAGTGCAGGTAAGTGGTGATGCCCCGATGTAAGTGGTACCTTTGGAGTCCTTCCATCCCACGACCCCCCGACGAGCCAGCCCTTATCTGGAGGCCCGGGGTACCGCCGATGTGTTTATTTACAGGCTCTGATTTTTTTTTTGGTTTTGTTCAAACTTTTTTTGTATGCGGATCCGGGGTTGTCTTCTTCGGGCAACCAACCCAGGGTTCACGTTACAGAGGGGAGGGAAAAACCCAAATGGCGAACACTGCGGCCAAGTTAGTCCTCTTGTGTACATGTAGTAACTACAGAAGAGTCAAGCTATTGAATACAGCATTCGAAGTACCTACATATGTTAACGTGTGGCCTACAATAGACAACATCCATACGGGGAAAGGATACTAGGAGAGTATCAATTTGGTTCTCGTTCTGGAACATCCACAACCCGAGTACCAATAAAAAATATAAGTGTGTTTAAGATAGGGCTCAATACATTAAAGCAAATCCTTGTTAAAAATTGACTCGTAGTCCGCAACCAAGCAAACTTCGGTGAGGCAAAAATGCTCTGGCTTTATTTAAAGTGACAATTCAGTTATCAAACGGACAGAGGATTAAATCCAGTCGTTCAAGGACATTTGGCACCGACACAAATTCGGCAGACCTTTATTTTCTAGTATAAAAATGTTCAAAGTTCAATTCGATTGTAGGTTGAAACTCTTACTCGATAGGTCAATTGCAGTCCCAAAACAAAAACAAAAAATTGGTCTGCGAAGACATTAGCTCCAGATTTGACCAGGCAGACCAACATAAGTACCAAATTTTAAGAGTAATCCCAAGCTCTTACTGGGTAGGTCATGTTGCGGTGCCAAATATTTTGCGGAAAACGGACACACTAAATTTGGGCACTAATTCCGACCAGGCAGATCATAATTTTTCTTATGTTCGCTGTGAGTACAAACATTTCGAAAAAATTTCATCCTCGTACTCGATAGGCACGTTTTTGCAGCTACCTCTTGATATAGTAGTACATCCCCATTTTTATACTTGCAACATCGTAACTCTGGGCTTAAATTCTTTACCTTGCTGATTACCTTTTTATAAAAATTGCTTGTGTTTGAGTTTGCTGATTCTTCTGTTTTCCTCATTATCGTCGCTTTTCAAGAATAGTGGCACAACTCAAAGATTTCCAATTTCGAGTTTATTTTGAAAATGTATAGCTAAATCCGCATATTTTTATGTGCTAAAACTCCATATTAATACTTCCAAAAATGACCGCTGGAATCCAAGATCATGACAAGGGCTTTTATGAAACCAAAAACTTTTGAATGGCTCCCCTGTAAATTCATTTGTTTTTGAGTTGTGCCTTGTTTCTGTATACCATGCTTCGGACTTCGAACAACTTCGAGAAGTACCTACTTCGCCGAAGCAACTTCGCTTTACGTCCAGTAGGTTACCACTCTGGAGAAAGTAGCCTCGTATGACGGGAGTCTGAGGGAAATTACCCTCTTCCACCAGACTGATATTAAGAGCCATCTTGTTCTTAATGAAGGAAACGCTACTCCTCACCCATTTTGCGGTGTCAGGGTGCGAGTAGACTAACAGCAGGCGGTCTTTTATTTGGTAGCTCCCTTCGAAAGACGGCTTGACTTCGCTCTCCGCTTTTTCGATGACGACATCAATTATCGTCTCTTGCAACTGTACCATATGCGCAGGTGTCAGGAGGCAGTTGACCATGTCAGTCGAGATGAGGCCAAACTTAACACTGCTTACCACCTGGATAAAGATGGGGTGAGTGGGGCCCTTCCTTGGCTGTCTTGGTCCTCATCTTTTCCGGACATTCCGGAGTTTCCTATTCTAAGCGAACTCTCTTCAGCTCAGTTTTTTTGGAGGGCTTTATTAAAGCTTTCCCAGGCCAATATCCCTGGAGAGTCATTTTGCCAGTGCTTCTTGAAAGCAATTTTTGTGGCGGATGGAGAGTTTGACAAACCTGGGTTTGACAGGCTCCATCTTGTCCAAGCTTCGGGCAATGGTTGTAGCTCCGAAAATTACCGAACACCCACTGACCGAGTCTTCGCTGCACACGGATTCTGCGTCTAAAGACTATATGCAGGACCAGGTGTCCGATGGCTCCACTGGTCGAGGCAATTGATTTCGAACTTACGTAACCAATGGCTCCTCTCCAATGGCTCCTCCTGCGTGCCCAGTGATTCCGCTAGATAAAGCAATTGCTATCTCTTGTGTCCCTATCGACACAAGGTTGATGCTGTCGGAGTTGCATCAAGCCATTATTTAAGAGTATTGGGGAAAGTAAGTGAGCACAAGTCATAGATATAACTCTATGCAGCAACCGGATGTTGACAAGATTGACCAACTGGGAGGTGATGGATCGGACGACTATGTCAGATCACAGATCCATTTCATTTGAGATAGAGTACGGAACCCCGGGCAGGGGAGACGGAATTAGAACAACGAGAATTCCCCGCAACACGGACACGTCTAGATATACTGAAATGTTGCGCAGGAATCTCGGGGAGCGCGTGCCAAGGGCACCGAAAACCACAAGAGAAGCAGAGTCTCAGTTGCATGTCCTGCAGACAGCGATAGAGAACGCTTTTCGAGTGGCGTGTCCTCTTACGTCAGTGGATGACCATGATCCCACACCCTGGTGGTGTAGGGAGCTGGAGAAACTGAAGAAAGAGGTCAGAAGGGCTTTCAACCAAGCGATGAGGTGCAATGACCCGGTTGCCTGGGAGAATTACAAAGCCAAGAAAAGAGAAATGAAACAAACTCTGCGACGACGGAAAAGGGAGTCGTGGAGGGACTTCTGCTCGAGCATGGAGAGCATATCTGAGGCCAGCAGACTTCAGAAAATGATCTCCAGGGACCCGGTCTCCAAAGTCGGACTCGTTCGTGACCCGTCGGGGAGGATGACGGAGACGCTGGAGGAAACCAACAAGATCCTGATGGAAGTTCACTTTCCTGGCAGCTATATCTCGGGTAAATCTTGGACTATTCGTAACAGAATGGCTACAAGGATGAACCGAGAGGAGGCTAACGGGGTGGTGACGGAGGAAGGGGTGAGACGTGCAATAGACACATTCTCTCCCTTCAAGACATCGGGGCGTGATGGAATATTCCCTGCGCTGCTTCAATGGGGCAAAGAAATCATTGCACCCAGGCTTAGGGGAATATTCGTTACCTGTCTAGCAACAGGATACATTCCGGCGGTGTGGAGGGAAACCAAAGAGGTATTTCTCCCTAAGCCAGGCAAGAAGGACTACACCGAGGCGAAGTCCTCCAGGCCAGTCAGCCTAACATCCTTTCTGTTGAAAACAATGGAAAGAGTGGTGGCAGACCACCTGGAGAGTACTATGCTAAGGAGGCACCCTTTAAGTAGAAGCCAGCACGCTTACCAGGCTGGCAGATCTACAGAAACGGCACTCCACCAACTGGTGTGAGTAGCCGAGGGGGAACTGTATACCGGAGGCATAGCGATGGCCGTTATTATGGACATCGAAGGCGCCTTCGACAAGATACAGTTCAACAAACTCAAAGACGCTCTGGTGAGGCGCGAGGTCAGCCCCATGATTGTAAGGTGGGTGGACAGCATGCTGAAAAACAGAGCGGTAAGGATTCAGACAGGAGACTCACGGCTTCGAGGGAGGGTCAGCAAGGGATGCCCACAGGGCGGGGTCCTATCGCCCCTCCTGTGGAACATCACTGTGGACACTCTGCTCAGGCGGCTAGAGGTAATGGGCGTGCATACCGTTGGGTATGCAGATGATGTAGCGATTGTGGCACGTGGCAAGTTTATGAGCACTACGGCAGATATCATGAGGAATGCACTCCAAGTGGTTGAGCAGTGGTGTACGGAACAGGGCCTCACCATAAATGCCAATAAGACAGACGCGATAATCTTCACTAGGAGATTAAAGATCTGGATTTTCAGCCCCTCATGCTTTTTGGATCGAGGATCAAGGTGTCTGGGATGGTCAAGTATCTGGGTGTATACTTGGACTCGCGACTAACCTGGAAATACCACGTTGAAGAGAAGATTAAGAAGGCGACAAGGGTGCTTCACCAGTGCAGAAGAGTATGTGGACTAAGGTGGGGTATCTCACCAAGGTTAGCATACTGGACATATACCATGATGGTGAGACCCATCATAACTTATGCCTCGGTGGTCTGGTGGACTAAAGCCACACAGAAAACCGTCAAGAGGCATTTGGACAAGGTGCAAAGAATGGCCTGCGTAGGTGTGAGCGGTGCTTTCCGCACCACACCCGCCGCGGCATTGGAGGCGTTGTTAGGTCTGCTGCCGTTAGATCTCCAGGTGATGAAGACTGCGGCAGCCTCAGCGATTCGGATGAGACGGGATGCCGCATGGCAGGCGTCAGGAACCTTATATCGGCACATGAAGATCCTGGATCGCATTAAAGGGATTAGGGAGCTCATGATGCCCATGGAAGGGATCACAAAAATGAGGGTGACCGAAAGGTATCATAAAACCCTCATAGGGAACGGAACGCTCCCCGAAGGGAGACCGGAGGACATATATATCTTCACGGACGGATCCAAGATTGACGGCAGAGCAGGTGCGGGAGTCTTCTCGGAGGACTTAAATCTGACCTGCTCTCTGGCTTTGGGGAATTACACCTCAGTCTACCAGGCGGAAATGCTTGCTCTGCTGCACGCGCTGGATCACATAAATGAGGGTCAGGTGCAGGGAAGAAGTATCCTTATAGCACTGGACAATCAGGCTGTGATTAAGCGCATGAATCAGACAGAGATTAATGCGTCTCTGGCGTTGGAATGTGTCCAAAAACTGAACAGGTGTGCGAAACAAAACAACGTGACGCTAGCTTGGGTTAGAGGACATACAGGCATCGATGGGAACGAAAAGGCTGACAACCTGGCAAAGCAGGGGTCAACCTCGGAATTCTGGGGACCGGAGCCATACTCTGCCATTGGCAGAGGGTTGGTAAGGAACTACATCGAGAAATGGGTCGCTGAGGAACACCGGAGACGGTGGGACGCTATGACCACGTGTAGGCAGGCTAAGATGGTGCTTACGTTGCCGATTACCGCAGCCAGAAGAAGGATCCTGCATATGCAAAGGAGAACCCTCAGATGGTTGGTGGCACTGATTACAGGACACGGATGTTTCAGGTATCACCTAAAAAGAATGGGAATTCTGGAGGATGACACCTGTCGGATGTGCCTGGAGGAACCTGAGACGGCCACACACATAGTGTGTCACTGTCCGGCGGTGGCGAGGAAAAGGGCTGCCATAACTGGACTCCATTGGATGGAGGACATGAGGCAGACTCCCTTCAATCAGCTGCTTGCGATAACTAGGGGAGTCGAAGTAAGGGAGCAATGGGACAACCCACTGCAACCCCAATAAGATGACTCTAGGCAGAGGGACGAAAAGGGACCCGCAAATAGTGGTCTGATTCGGTATCCCTCGAAAATCTATATATATATATATATAAGTGAGCACACAGCGAGCCCGTCGAAGGCTAATTAGAACAGGAGGACGCCAGGTATCCAGAGTTCGGATATTAGAGCCCAAGCAGCAAACACCCTCTTGACCATGATATCGGCATATCATGTTTCACCTTAGATTGGGTGGTTTTTTCAAGGGTGTTCTTCTCTCCGCCCAACTACCATTAGCCAGCACTCCTGGTAGAGACCCGTCCAGGAGTCTGCTTCCAGTCGCCCCACAAGGAGGGTGTAGTCACACTTCCAGCAGTGTAGCACGTGTTAGTCCCGTGTACCTGTTGGGTGGCAACCTTACGAGATTATTTTTTCTTTCATATAAGGACAATAAGTGCATTCTAAAAGTATCTCCTGTTTCCTACACACATTTTCATGCAAAATTTTATAACGAAAATTTATTGGATTTGTTTTTTTTATTTGTTCATCTGGATACAGTCAACAACACGCAATATGTGGAAACGGATCAAATTGCTTTCTTGACAGAATTAGGGTAATAATTTGCGTAATTCTGGTTTCACCCAGATGGCACCATCTTGGCATACAGTAAAAGTCATAATGAATCTCCGCAGGGAACATTTCCCAAATCGTTTCACATCGGAAAATTGAGATTTCAGATGGCCTTCAAGGACACTAAACTGACGGCTTCCAGACTTTATGCCACTGGGGTTATGTGAGAGGAAAAGTTTACGCGCACAAATCGGGATTTAATGGAAAATTACTGCAAATGATATTAAAGGAGACTGATTTTTTGTGCTTGGTTGAGATCGGCTTTAAATAGGCTTGTTTTGTTTGTAAAACTTAAGGCCCCCATACACGGTCCAATTGGTTGTACAGCGAAGTGCGGTTGTACAACCAAAACTATCGATTGTGGGCCGGTCGGCCGATCAAAATACATTGCGCTTATAGGTTTGATAAAAATCTGGTTGTACAGCCAATTTGACCGTGTATGGGGGCCTTTAGGTTAACATATTCAGAAGCATTAGTATATCGTCTATGATAATCATAGCTTATATTTATTGCGTAAAAGTTAACGTACGCTCCCCAGTAGAGAATTTACGAATTCACGAAATCAAAATTCAGTAGGTATATCTTTGTAGATATTGGAAGCAATATGAATCGATGGCTATTGGAAAGAATGGTATTGCAAAGTAGTGTCATGTATAAGGAACGTCTTCCTTTTGAAACCAGTTTTTGGAAGGTATGGTAAAGCAAAAGGTAGCTCTTATGCCTTCATATTGGGAGGTATGGTAATGCAAAAGGATGTACAATGTGGTATGTACCTGGGGTCACTTGTGCCGCTATAGTCTGTTGGCCCAAGCAAACAAGTTACATCAATCCTTAAGTGCAGAAAACTGCAACGACTTAGCTATGAAATGGCACATCATTCATCTGGTCCTATACAGTAACAGGATACATGGATATCCTTAACAATATCCAAATATTGCCATTTTCCGCGTACCCGACCATATGGTTGGTGAAGTGGGTGCGTTTCCAAAAGAAACTCAGGGCGATTATTCCGGATCGTTCTGAGTGCGGGGAACTTATTTTCCAGGGAATCCAAAACATTTCCACTGGTATATCGACGGGTCAAAGATGGAACATGTTACAGGGGCCGGTGTCACAGAACCCAACTCCAAGGTCTCGATTGAAATGGGTAAATGGCCCTCTGTTTTCCAGACTGAACCACATGCCATTGCCACCTGCGCTAGTCTCAACCTTAAGAAAGGTTTGAAAGGCTTACCAGAAATGAGGTCTCACTTTGCTGGGTCCCTGGTCACCGGGGTATCGAAGGAAATGAGGCTGCAGTGTTAACTTCTTTAGGCGCGTTTGGCACTTTTCCGCTGGGGGTAAAAACAAAGAATTCGCGACACGCGCACTTTGTTGCACACCCGTTTCTGGACACATGTGGCAGGGATCGGGTCAACGCGCACATTTGTTGCACACCTGTTTCTGGGCACTTGTGCCTATGCAGCTGGCTAGAGCATGGGAACTTTCGGTTTAGCTCCACCTACAAACAGCAGCGTGCAGAATGCAGAAGCTGCTCTCAGCATTCATATCGTATTCCTGCAATGCAGACGCTGCTCTCAAAAATTCATGTCATATTAAGTGTGTTCGATGACTGCTTAAAAAGTTCAGAGCAGAGCTAAGCAGCTCAATTGGGAGCAGCTGTCTAATTGATGTCAGAACGGAAAAAATCAGAAAATAGCAACAATCTCAAAAAACACTTTTCCGCTCAATTTTGCTCCGAATTACGTTTTTAGAGGTTATATACGAATGTCAATTTTAGGAGAAGAAATATATACCTATAAAACCAATTGAATAGCAACGAAATGTTATTTTTATAAAAATTAATGTGTATTTTTCAATATTTCCAAGTATTTTTCGAACAAATCATTCATAAATCAATTTTCCGATTTTTCCTGCTTTAAATTTGAGAAAAATAAGAAGAAGAATTTGGCTGCTCTGCCTGCTCCTACAAATTTGGTGAAGCAGAAAAAGTGAGAATTCTCAACAAGGAGCGGGCTCAAAAAACACAGAGCAAGGTAAATGGGGGCAGAAAAGATCTGCCGAAAGGTCTCAAAGAACGCAAATTGCTGATTTTGTCTGCTCAATCTTAAGCTGGAGCAGTCATCGAACACACCTATTGTCGCACACATTAATTTCATATTCTTGATGCCGCTCTCAAAATCCACGTCATATTCTCGCTCACATTCTTTTCATATTTTCGCAATGCAGACGCCGCTCTCAGCATTCATTTCATCCTCTCGCACACCATCGCTGCTGTCTGTTGCTGGAGCTCGACCAAGTTTTACTTAAACCCCCCATACACGGTCAAATTGGATGTACATCGAAGGGCGGATGTACAACCAAAACTACCGATAGTGGGCCGGTCGGCCGATCAAAATACGTTGCGCTTATGGGTTTGATGAAAATCTGGATGTACACCCAATTTGACCGTGTATGGCAGCCTTCACATACATATCTGGTCTGGGGCACTTTCCCAGTAGGACCGGTAAGCTTACAGAAGTACTGAAATCAGCACTTACTGGTAAGGGGTAGGCCTTACCACTCCCTTTTACAGAAGTACTTACTTTTACACACGATGTCATAGGGGGTAAGGCCTTACTTTAGTACTTACCTTAGAGTACTTATAGAACTGCTCATCTGTAAGGGGTATAGTAAGGCAGCAAATCGTGGGTTAAGAACTAGAGAAGCGTAAGGGCAAAAATACAAAAAAAAATTTTTTTTCGCCATTCGCTTTTTTAATCCCCATATTTTGATGTGCCAAAAAACTGGAACGATGTAGTGTGTAGATTGCTTAGTACAACAAAAACGTATAAAAACAAAAGATATTTGTTTATAACGGTAGGTAAATTTGAATTGTTTTTCGGCTCCCCTGAGAAGTTGTTATTTTGCCCTTACGCTTCTCTAGTTCTTAACCCACGAAATGGAACATTGCAAAAAGAGCTATTCATGGGCGCCTGTGGATATGTGATCCGGTGTCGAAATGCTTTTATTTCTTCATCTTTTACAAATGCCTTTTTTTTCCAAGCCCGAGAGTGGCTTTACCTGAGCAGTCCCCCAACTAAATTCTCGATTTCTCCAAAGCTGCTTGTCCTCCGTATCGAATGAGAGCCGGGCTATTGAGTATGCTAATGTCGCATTTTATGTCGACGAATATAATTGCCCGTTTTCTTTCTTTCTATAAAATTTATGAAAGCTCCAGGAAAGCTCCCTTGAGTCATCGGGCAGACTCTCACTTGTTTGGGTATAATTCTGGACTACACCTTACCATCTGCCTTCTCTTGTAATGGGCTTTGTAAGGGCTCATCTAGCACCAAGAAAATAAGGGGTACCCCTTACCAGATGAGTACTTATTTCAGTGCTCCATCGGTAAGGCCTTCCTAGAATTCCTACTGGGAGTCGAGGTCCAGCAACAGCCAGCAGCGATGGCGTGCGAGAAAATGACATGAATTTTGAGAGCGGCGTCTGCATTGCTAGAATATGAAATGAATGCTGAGAGCAGCTTCTGCATTGCAACATTAGCTGTGTTCCTTTTCTACTTTTTAGTACTTGTGAGCAGAGCAGAAAAGGAACGCAAAATTTGCTGATTTGAGTAAAACCTATCTTAACATTTTTGATGTTATTTTATTTGTATATAAACAAAAAGTTAAAAGAATTTACAACAAAATAGAAATTTATGTGATTAATTTTCAAAATGAAACGAAAGAATAGTTTTAGATAATTATACAAATAAAATTTTGTTTATAGATGTTTTTAGCTGTGTTTATTGAGACCGAAAAAAAGGCAGAGCAGCTCGAGGCAGCTCACAGTAGAGCAGCTGTCAAAAATAAATAAAGCAAGTTGGCGCAATTCAGAGCAAGAAATCTCATGAAACACTTTTCAGGCAAGAATTCTCAAAGTGCGCTGTCAGAACTTCAACCTGACAGGTTTTAAAATGAAATTTATTTAAACTTGCGTAATACGCTACTAAATTAAAAAATGTAAAAATATTTATCAAGTCAGTTGATGGAAACGCTAGATGATTCCTCTAATTCAGTTATTCAATTAACGGATGTCGGTATTGTGACAGTTGACAAACAGCTGATTGCTTGCCTGAAGTTGCTCTACCAAAAAAGGTAGAGCAGAAAACCGTGAGCTAGCTCAACTTAGAGCAAGCTCATGAAACACAAATCAGAGAAACTTCAGGCAAGTAAGAGCGACCAAATTGCTCATGAAACACCTTTTCGTGAGATATCTCAAGCTAGCTTAACCTAGAGCAGCTCAATAAACAAAGCTATTATATGAAAAAAGCTCAAAACAATCAAAAGCCATCTATGGGATTTTCAGTAAATGCAAAATAATTCACAATAGACTCCAAATAAGAGCTTTCCTCTAGCGGATTTCAATTGCGTTATTGCAAGTGATATCCACTCGTTTATAAGAGCAAGTGTAGTTGCTAGTACGCACTTGTAAAAAATTGTAAAAATTAGCAGAAAAGGAACGCAGCTATTGAAACCCAATCCCTTCCACCAAGCGCGGGCTATTTTGCCTCGCACACATAGAATTATACGCTGCTGTTTCTAGGTGCAGCTAAACCAAAAATTGCCATGCTCTAGCCAGCTGCATAGGCACAAGTGCCCAGAAACGAGTGCGAATCAAAAATGCGCGTCACCATCGCTGCTGTCTGTTGCTGGACCTCGACTAAAAGTTGCCATGCTCTAGCCAGCTTAATGGCTGCAATATTTAAATATTTTCTTGGATTAATCGGCAACATGGAATACGTTTCGGCGTTTCGCCTATTCGACTGGGCCTCTGTTTTTACTTACATATCTGGGGTAGAATCCCAGTAGGGAAAATCGCAAGTATTTACTGTGGGAAGTCGATTTGAAAGTACTTCTTTATTTAGTGTTTTCTGTAATGACTTATAAGTAATGCAGAGAAGAATGGGTTTGGTGACCAAGCGTTTAATTTCGCGCAAAAAGCGTGTTGGAGAACTTCTTGGCTGGTCGTTTTCTTTGTTAATCATCTCAGTTATCTCAGCCATTAAGGTTTTGATCTTTAATGTATAAACATATCTTTGAATTTATGTTTATGTTATAAATATAAATCGATTAATTTTACTTCAAGCTACCCCATCCCTTCACGCCTATCCCAACTAAATTACATTACAAAAATTTACAGTATAATAACTTTGTATTATGAGTTTACCCGATTAAAAATGAAATTCGCCCGCAGCTAGCACGCAGCTGGCATGCACTAGCCCGCACGGCGCCCACAGCTAGCATGCACGCCTGAAGACTAGCACGCAGCTAGCATGCAGCTGGCACGCACGAATATTATAAATCACGAGTAAAAATGAATTTCGCCCGCAGCTAGCACGCAGCTGGCATGCACTAGCCCGCACGGCGCCCGCAGCTAGCATGCACGCCTGAGTGAAAATAACACTAGCCCGCAGCTAGCATGCAGCTGGTACGCACGAAACTCAAATTTAAAATGAAAGAAAAAATTTTTTTTTCGTAGAATAAAAATTCTACGCCTCTTAAAAAAGATGGAGAAGAGTATTATATATGTATGTAAAGTCGTCATCAGGCACATTTTGAGATTTTCGTGCGTGTGGCGGGAGAGTGGATACCTGTGGCGGGAGAGTGCATCCCTCTAGCGAACAAATTTTTAGATTTTCGTGCCAGTGGCGGGAGCGTGTATCCCTGTGGCGGGAGCGTGCGTACCTGTGGCGGGAGAGTACGTACTTTTGTGGCGTGCCTATTTGTTCGCTATGCGTGCTAGCTGCGGGCGCGTGCGTGCTAGTAAGGAAATTAAACCATGAAATTATTTTTAATCGGGTAATAATGAATGTAGTATAAGTACTTACAAAACACATTCTATGGAAGGGAAAAAGAAGTACTTCCCAGCCTAGGCCATCGCCGTGTTAATGTAATGCCTTTTTTGTACTGGGTGGAAGTACTGAACTGCTTCTGTAGAAGTAGTTTTTCCAGTACTTCCATTCCCTACTGGTATGTTATATTATTTTCTATGTATTATATATTATCTATTACGTACTATATATAATGTACTGCATTTTATGTACTATGTTGTGAAAAAATTCAAATTGAATCCAGTAGACTCCCATAACAATTTAGATCCGTGACTTTGGCTGAATATAATAAGACTTTTTTTGCATATTTGCACAATGTTTTAAATACCTAAAATTTCTTTTTCGTGACTATTGCATCAATGTGTACTATGTACTACATATTTCCTATGAACTATGTACCTACTATAATATTTATTACTATATTTTATCTATTATTTTTACTAAAAACTACATTATCCCAGTCAGCCATCGTCCGATCTTTGTGTGATAAGTTTAAGACAAATAGTTTAATTTCCAAAACATTGCAACACATTTTGGAGTGAGTGCACATAAGTAACAATTAAATAAACTTAAACAGAATATTCATAAATAAAATATGTTAATCCTTATCGTCCTGTATTAAGATTGATTTGGAAATTTAGACTAGCCATAGAAGTTAACACTACTAAAGTGTGGTCCTACGCACACTCGTTTTTTTAATTATTTGTTTAGAAATATGGCTTTTTGATCGGAAATATAAGAAATACGACCTTTTGGTTAGTCACTTCAAGAAATAAGGCCTTTTGAATGAACTTTTTAGAAATATATACTTGTCAGTGAAGTTTTTTGGGGCTCTGTCAAAAGCAAAGATCCGTTTAGGAAGATTTTTATGTCCACCTATCCACCCCTAGTATAACTTTTATCTAAAACTACATTTTCTATCGTGTTAGGGTTCTAACTATGAAAAAAAAAAAAAAAAAAAAAAAATTGTGACATTTTTTTTTTTTGTTAGACCTCCACCTTTTCTAATTTTAAGCCTTTTAGCAGCTTGAATTTTTGTTTTGTTTTGCTTTTTGTTATTTAGCTTCAACTATTTTATATTTTGAGTGTCCAATCAGAGCCAATGTCGTGAACATTTTCACGATTCTTTATGGTGCCTATGTACTTTATCCTGTGTGTAATAATTTGAATTTTCCTAATCTCTTTTTCTATCTTTCCAAAAACACGGTCTGCGGGCAAGAAACTATCGCCACGCATAAGGAAAGTTATAGTGATTTTTTCAATTGTGTTATTGTTATTAGCTAACCAATAAACTAATAAATGTAAGATGGGGCTATTCTTATTTTGTCCACCACATCCATCACAAAAGAATTTCAGTGATGTGACATTTTCAGGAATTGTTAATTTGGTTAAGTATCTCAGCAACGCTGATCCAATTTCCAGAGATCCACAAGAAGCTTGCGTCTCATCCAATACAAAAAACTAGTTGGGATGTGAGTTTGACCCCTTCGGTCCACACGATCAACTTCCCAGTATGACGAATATAGATGGAATAAACTGTTTACTTTCAAATAGTAACACGTTTTGCACTAGTGGGAAATTGACTGGTGACAGTCACGTAAATGGTGACAAAGTAATCCTGAGAGAAGCTAGTTCAAATAACTATAATAGTGGTTAATCTAAAAGATTTTTCTAGAGAATTTGTTTGTCCCGAACGTTAGCGTCGATGAGTATAGGAAGATGTAGTGACCGCGTAAAGTTTAATTACCAAACTTTACGCAATGTCACACAACAACTTCCGGCACGATCAAAACGATCAGTCGGAACACTCAATCGATCACCGAACGCAAAGTTCAGTGATCTTGCCGTTTTTCCCCGTCCATAGCGATCCTGCCATATCCGGCATCTCCACTTGGCACTTTTGGCCGAAAGCTCTTGAAGTGACAACGTGATCGACAACGCGAATACTATCAAATCGTTTAAATAATATAAAATATAATATATGTATATATATAATAACAAATAGTAGTTAAAACAATAATTATAATAAAAAAACATTGTGTAGAATAGTAGTTTTAGTGCTATAAAAATAAGAATAAAAATCCCAATAAAAAAACGTGTTTTCCTTATTAAACAATGAAGCATTGAAAACTACAAAGACATTAGCGCAAATGCCCACCACTACTTAGCGACGGGAACGGGACGGGACATTTTGCGCTAATGACTTCCTATACTCATCAATTTATAAGACGTTGTCACGTCAAAACGGCTCAACCAAGTTTTATGAAAATTTTTTCAAATCATATTTCCGTTAATACGCTTCGAAAGACACCTCAACGAAGTCGTTATTTTTTTGGTTCGTGCGATATCGTGCAAAAAAAATGACCACATACGTACGCACACACACACATACTTCCTCTCAAATTTTTGCTTAAAATGCTCTTGGGACCTTGAAAAATGAAAATACGTTGAAAATTTCGTTTTCGATTTTCGGACCGATTACAATAACTTCCTACTGGGAAGTTAAAAACAGATTGGTTTGTGTCCACGTCGGTGATTCAAAACTTGTAAAAACTGATGACTAGTATAATTCGCATCCCGTCTTCTTAGCAAACGGTAAGAAACAAAAGTAATTTGTCTCATTATAATTGGGCTTTTCTTTGGCTAATAAAACTCCGTTATCCGACCATAGTGAAATTTTGTACACAGATTCAGTTCCGATGACAATATAATATAGCATACTCAATAGATCCAATAAGGCGGTAGATCAATTATGGCGTCCATAACAATGGCGCATTGCTGTTTCTTTCACAAGATTCAGAAATACGGCGTTTTGATTGGGATCCTAATTTTTGGACGCCATATTTGAACAAGTTTTTAGGCTCATCCGATGTAGTTTTATGCCTCATTTTCGAAAAAAATTAAAAAAGAAAAAAGTTGAAAATGGAAATACGACCTTTTGATCAGACACTCCTCACATATTCTTTGTGTTTCATTTTTCTGGAAGGCTGATAATCTGTTCCGCTATTGGGGTACGTACACAATAGGCCTAACTTGACCGCAGTATTTACCATGTGGGTTTCACTCTCACTCCTTAAAACAAAAAATGGAAAATATGGTGAAAACTTATTCAGGGTGATTTCTTACTAAAGTTTACATACATATTTAGTGACGGAAACGTTTAGTAGCAAATATGCTGCTACCTAGTTGGTTATAAAAATCTTTTCACTGCTCAGTTCCATATTTTTCTATTGCCACTTTTTTCAAATCTGAACCAAATTAAATATAATCAAATTTACTTTTTACTCCACAACACTTCATTCAAATTGTGTTAAAGAAAAATTAATGTACAACTTGTCATAATCACTCCCTAATTTCGTTCGATTTGTGTAACAAGCAGAAGGCCCCATCACTACAAAAGCATGAAAAAAAATTATTTCTGACAGAGAAATAACAGAAATCCCCTCAATAATAATTCAAAGAAATTATGCTAATCAATCATCGGTGCTGGAATTTCCTTAAAATTAATCTTTCAAATTATTGAACCTTTTTAGCCGGTCATAACTTTGCTACCGGAGAAAAAATTGACTGATCACCTGTCTCCTTATTTATTTTCCTTTTGGCAGAATATTTTCTTTCCTTCACGAGAATTCATCAATCAAACTCTTCCTAATATTCTTTATTTATTGAGGACTTTCCGAGGGTATCCAATGGATCTGCTTGCCATCGTCAAATCATACATTGCCTAAGTGAAATGAAACTCTCGTGACGTTAAAAATGCAATTACCGTGAAAGGATTTCTTTTCGATTGATTCGTTTCTTTCTCCTCCTTTTTTGGACTCGGATTCTTTGTAATATTATTTTCGGGATATAGATTAGTCTTCCGTCTCCATACACATACATGCTCCTTTTGTTTTTGTTATTCTGCACCTTTCATTGGATGGTGCGGCACCTAGAGTTCTACCTATGTTGATTTGATATGTGTAAAAGTATTTTTAATTTGAAAATGCGCAAAGATTTTTAATCTTTTTTATGTGCTGATATTAACCCTGCGTGTGTACACTATATTTTCCGAGACACGGTGTGTACACTGGGTCTTTTAGGGAACGGCCGGGTTTTCAAAGTTTTCTCGGCTATCAAAAATTCTGAAAAAAATCTGGGGTACTTATTGAAGTGTCTACTATATAGCCAACAAGTTGCCAAAGTCATATGTTTGAAAGCATTGGGGAGGTAGTTGAAGTGCGCCTTCTATTCATAAGAGGAAAATTTGAGTTTCGGATTTTAACTGTTCCTTCAAAGACCCAGTGTACACACGCAGGGTTAAGCTTAGGAACCATCGTTTTCAATCGCAGGCACTTCGTCGGGGACTAGACATTATGCAATGAACTTAGAAGGCTGGAGCATGTTGTAGCAGGAAACGACTATGCGGTGTTTGAACTTTTGAATTTTGTAGGAGTTTGATCGGTGGAAATTATCCCATAGTTTTGATCAGGGCTGGCCAATTCCCGGCCATGAGGCCCTTCGCGGGAAATTGTGCGGCCCGTGAGATTCAACAAGATTTAACAAAATATTTCGCACTAGACGGTTCCATCCAACATGTGAAAAAAAAAGAGCCAACTATGAGCAATGATAAAATTCACAGCCTGTCATAGAGAATTAGCTCTCGGCAGTGACGGATTAAGACTACTTGATGCCCTAAGCAATCCACGCCTGTGGGCCTCTCTATCCATATGTCAACTAGCATCGGTCTTTAAACCTTTACCGCCTAAAAACATTGGTTTTTTGTAAAATAAGACGATGAGATGTAATGTACCTTAGAAGTGGAGTAGGTGCGACAACAATAAAAACCAAAGCATAATTTATTTATTTATTGAAATGCGCCTTGCGGCTTTTCCGGGCATTGAATTCACGCAAGATAGTATTAACGGCTAAAGTTTTTAACATATCGGACTCTATGTATAATATCGATAAATTATCGAGCCTTTCTTGTATCATCTTTGTCCTTTTTTCATTTTTGAAGTGTTAACTTCTTTAGTCACGATTGGCACTTTTTCGCGTGGGGTAAAACAAAGAATTCGCGACACGCGCCCTTTTGTTGCACACCTGTTTCTAGGCACTTGAGGCTAGCTGGCTAGAGCATGGAAACTTTTGGTTGAGCTCCACCTGCAAACAACACCGTATAATTCTATGTGTGCGAGGCAAAATAACCCGAGCTTGGTGGGAGGGATTGGGTTTCAATGTTGCAATGCAGAAGCTGCTCTCAGCATTCATTTCATATTCTCGACTAAAAGCTGCCATGCTTTAGCCAGCTACATGGTTGCAATATTTGAGGAGATTTCACGCAAAAGTGAACAAATCCAATTATGCCTCGAAATGAGATAAGCATATTTTGGGGTAATTAAAAGTGATTATTAGAACATTATTATTAGAATTGTTCGATTAAAAATCGAATTCAATCATCCTTACTAATATTATAAATGCGAAAGTAAGTCTGTCTGTCTGTCTGTATGTTACGCTATCACGCCTAAACCGCTGGACCGATTTTGATGAAATTTGCAACAGACATAGTTTAGACCTTGGAGACGGACATAGGCTACTTTTTTTTGGAGAAAAAAGGGTTTAAGGGGGTGAAATGGGGTTCAATAAGTTGTAAGGGGATTTTTTTTCTTTACTTTTTTTCTATTGTATAAAAAGTAACTGACTGACAGACAACGCACAACCTAAACCGCTAGAGCTAAAGGGCTGAAATTTTTGACAGTGCATCCCTAGCGATTTTTCGAAATTCATCCCCTAAGGGGGTGAAATAGGGTCAACTCAAAACCGCTGGAGCTATAAGGCTGAAATTTTGACAGTGCATCCCTATAATGACGTGGACATCCACTAAGAAGCGGTTTTACGAAATTCATCCCCTAAGGGGGTGAAATGGGGTTTACCCAAACCGCTGGAGCTATAGGGCTGAAATTTTGACAGTGCATCCCTTTAATGACGTGGACATCCACTAAAAAGCGATTTTTCGAAGTTCATCCCCTAAGTGGGTGAAATGGGGTTTTTCCAAACCGCTAAAGCTATAGGGCTGTAATTTTGACAGTGCATCCCTATAATGGCGTGGTCATCCACTATTAAAGCGATTTTTCGAAATTCATCCCCTAAGGGAGTGAAATGGGGTTTACCCAAACCGCTGGAGCTATAGGGCTGAAATTTTGACAGTGCATCCCTATAATGATGTGGACATCCACTGAAAAGCGATTTTTCGAAATTCATCCCCTAAGGGGGTGAAATGGGGTTTTTCCAAACCGCTAAATTTATAGGGCTGAAATTTTGACAGTGCATCCTTATAATTGCGTGGACATCCACTATAAAGCGATTTTTCGAAATTCATCCCCTAAGGGGGTGAAATGGGGTTTTTCCAAACAGCTATAGCTATAGGGCTGAAATTTTGACAGTGCATCCCTATAATGGCGTGGACATCCACTATAAAGCGATTTTTCGAAATTCATCCCCTAAGGGGGTGAAATAGGGTTTATCCAAACCGCTGGAGCTATAGGGGTGAAATTTTGACAGTGCATCCCTTTAATGACGTGGACATCCACAAAGAAGCGATTTTTCGAAATTCATCCCCTATGGGGGTGAAATGGGGTTAACCCACACCGCTGAAGCTGAAGGGCTTTAATTTTGACCGTGCATCCCTATAATGACGTGGACATCCACTTAGGAGCGATTTTTTGAAATTTATCTCCTAAGGGGGTTAAATGGGGTTAACCCAAACCGCTGGAGCTGAAGGGCTTTAATTTTGACAGTGCATCTCTATAATGACGTGGACATTCACTAATTGTAAGAAGCGATTTTTCGAAATTCATCCCCTAACGCAGTGAAATGGGGTTACCAAACTACTGGAGCTCTAGGGCTGAAATTTCGACAGTGCATCCCTATAATGACGTGGACATCCAGTAAGAGGCGATTACTCGAAATTCATCCCCTAAGGGGGTGAAATGGGGTTAACCCAAACCTCTGAAGCTGAAGGGCTGAAATTTTGACAGTGCATCCCTATAATCACGTAGAAATGAATGACTCGAAATCCACTTTATTTAATATTCATTTGTGATTGCTTCATAACTTCTTGCACCCACGTACATGCCAATCTCTGCTTCAAAACTTGCAGATTTGTTGAGCAGAGGTGATATACGCAGCAATTTGTTTACCATATTTATTAAAAAAATGCACTATAATAAACCCTTTTAGGGATAATAACAGCTGACTTTTTTGTTTGTTTTTTTTTTTTTTGAAATAAAACATTGCACATAATAAACAGTTTTTATTTAAAGGCGTTGCAAGGCACGCGGGTTTTATGCTAGTATATTAATAAGGCTTATAAAATTGCATTTTCACCCAAAACATAAGAAATCCGCAGAGAAAAACGCAGTTTGTGTAAAATTATTCAAACTGGATTTGTTCACTTTGGCATAAAAGCTCATCATTTAAATATTTCGCTTGGATTAATCGCTTTCGGCAACATGGAATACGTTTCGCCTATTCGACTGGGCATCTGAATTTTACTTACATATCTGGGGTAGCATATTATATTATTTTCTATGTATTATATATTATCTATTACGTACTATATACAATGTACTGCATATTATATAAATTCAAATTGAATCCGGTAGATTCCCATAAAAATTTAGATCCGTGACTTTGGCTGAATATAATATGAGTTTTTTGCATTTTTGCACAAGGTTTAAAATAGCAAAAATGTCTGTTTCGTGACTATTGCATCAACCCGACGATATGTACTGTGTACTATGTAGGTACTACATATTTCCTATGAACTATGTATTTATTAACTATATATTATCTACTATTTTTACTAAAAACTACCCAGTTCCAGTTATCCATCGTCCGATC